>JAQGCT010000009.1:0-13986 GCA_034700045.1 Haplophthalmus danicus | reverse complement strand
AATTTCTATAATTTTAAAGCAAAGAAGCACTTTCCAGTACTTCTACTATGTTACGACTTATCTCTTAAATGAGAGCGACGGGCGATATGTACACACTTGGGGTAAATTCCACTAAAGCTTACTAAACTTAAGTTACTCTCAGATCCTCTTTCTCTTGTTATTTAAATCAAAGTCCAGTTAAATATAAATTGTAACTCGCCCTACCCTTGACAAGCTGCACCTGGGTCTAACCTCTCTGTTTCCCTACTTGTGCTTTTCTTCTAAACCTCACAGGATGACGGTATACAAGCTTAAATCTAGGTAAGGTGCTTCGGGGCATATCGAATTAATGGGTAAATTCCTCTGATAAAACCAAGTGCCGCCAAACCTTTTGAGTTTCATATTATACCACATACTCCTCTAATATTATTTACCATAAATAGAAGGGTATCTAATCCTTGTTTATTCCTATGGTTTTCTAGCAACCTACCTATTAGAACAGGTGCAAATTTTACCTCTTTCTGTCGTCATTTGAGATTTAGCTAGCCTCTAGCTTCAGGCTTTGCCTTCAGTGTAACCGCGACTGCTGGCACTGATTGAGTCGGCCTCTTGCTGGTACAGGATAAGCCCTTCTCCAAATCTCCCTACTGGGATAAAGAATCTAGTTTACTTCTCCATGTAGAACAAAGCTTGCAAATCTGAAAGAGCCAAGGTTAAACCCCTATAAGATAGGTAAGTTCAGTCCTTAACAAAGACCTGCCTCTAATTTGGCTTTATCTTAATTTATTTCATTTTACTTCTGGTGACAAAAATGCTTTGGGTCCTCCTGTGTCTTTTGCTAGGGGTAGCTTTTTTAACTTTGTTAGAGCGTAAGATTCTAAGCTACACCCAGCTCCGCAAAGGGCCTAATAAAGTGGGGGCACTTGGGGTCTTACAGCCTTTTAGAGATGCTATTAAATTATTTAGAAAACAGCCAATCTCCTTAAGAAGAGTCAACCTTATTTTTTACTGAGGAAGGGCTATTCTTGTTTTTATACTAACTATTTTACTATGCTTAAATCTATCTACCCCTTCGGGAGGACTTGAAATAGCTCTCAGTGTTGTATTTTTTATATGTCTACTCTCTTTTAGGGTATACCCTATTTTAGGGGCGAGGACTGCCTCTAATTCTAAATACCCTCTTTTAGGGGGTCTGCGGAGGGTAGCGCAAACCCTGTCCTACGAAGTGAGCCTCGCTTTTATTATTCTAAGCATTATTACTGTGAGAGAAGTTTATACCCTGGCCTCGGTGATATACACCTCTCTATGCTTCTTAAGATTAGCCCCCTTACTCGCTGTTTTGTGATTTATCTCCCTGCTAGCTGAGACTAACCGTTCCCCCTTTGACTTTTCAGAGGGGGAATCAGAGCTTGTGTCTGGATTTAATACTGAATTTGGAGCTAGCTTATTTGCTTTATTTTTTTTAGCGGAATACGGAAGAATCTTATTTTTCAGGTGCTTAACAGTTTTAATCTTTATGAATGTAACTGATAAAAATTACACTCTTATAGTTGGTAGCCTCTCTTTCCTCTGCGTGTGCACTCGAGCTACCTTGCCACGGCTACGCTATGATAAACTTATAGATCTTGCTTGGAAAAAAATACTACCTCCCTCCTTAAACCATCTCCTACTATTCCTCAGGCTAACCTTTTTGTGAAAAGTGTATTTCTATTTTTTAGATTGCAAATCTTCTGGTTGCAGGACAGATATTTTATTAAACTATGATCTAATTTAAAGCAACTTAAAGCCCCTTGATGAAATTCATACAAGGTCCCTAGTATTAAAATCCCTAAAAATACAATAACAAGCCATAACCACAATCCTGGACTCCCCCCTTCTTTCCTGGCCAGTAGCGGAAGAAGAAGAGCAATTTCTACGTCAAACACTAAAAAGATAATTGCAATTAAAAAAAATCGTAATGAAAAAGGTAGCCGTCTCCTTCCAGAGGGGTCAAACCCACATTCAAAAGGAGATTGACTTTCTATCACAGCTCCTGCTTTGATTCTAATTAAACCAGGAGCTTCCGCCAGAAGGATTACAAACCCAAGCCCTATCACCAACCCTAGCCTTATAATTACCAATCACGCTGCCTTTAGGCCCTCTTGAATGGAAATCAAGTGTACAGAATACTTCAGCAAGATCTCCCTCACCAGTAAATAGAAAGGTATAACACTAACCATACAACATCTACAAAATGGCAATAGCACGCTCTGGCCTCAAACCCAAAATGATGCGAAGAAGAATAATGAGCCATTCTAAGGCGCCCTAAACACACAGTAAGAAATCTTGACCCGATAAGTACGTGCAGCCCGTGAAACCCTGTGGCTACAAAAAAAGTAGCCCCATACACAGAATCTGCAATAGTAAAAGAAGCTTCTTGATACTCGAAAGCTTGTAGGCTCGAAAAATAAACCCCTAGAGCAACTGTTAATATCAGCCTTTGAAAGGCCTCAGTATGCTCCCGGTGTAGTAGGCTGTGATGGGCTCAAGTCACAGAAGCTCCTGAAGATAATAAGACAACCGTGTTAAGGAGAGGAATATTAAAAGGATCAAACACCCTCACCCCTTTGGGGGGGCATACTTCTCCTACTTCTAGACAAGGCCTCAGCCTTCTATGAAAAAATGCTCAAAAAAAAGAAAAAAAAAATAAAACTTCTGAAATGATAAATAATCCTATCCCTCACTGTAACCCATAGTACACTATCTCAGTGTGATACCCTTGATAAGTTCCCTCTCGGATAATATCTCGCCAGCATTGAAACATAGAAACCCTTACTCTAAGTAACCCTATAAGAAGTAAATCAGGTGAAAATCAGTGAAACCATTTTAACAAGCCTCTGACTAAGAGAAAAGCTCCCAGAGACCTTGTCAAGGGGCATGGGCTAGGGTTAACTATGTGGAAAGGATGCTGGTGTTGAAAAGTCATAATGAGTTTCTCTTGCATACAAAGTTCTCAATACAACAAATACATAAGCTTGAATAACAGCAACAGCTACTTCTAACACAATTAAGACAACTTGTCTTACAATAACTACCGTTCCTCCTCCCCTTGCTTCAATAGCAGCTCTTCTTATAAGAGTAAGCAATAAATGCCCTGCAATTATATTAGCTGAAAGACGCACTGCTAATGTCAAGGGGCGAATTAATCTACTTACTCTTTCAATAATAACTATAAAGGATATAAGGGCCACAGGCGTGCCCTGTGGGACAAGATGGGCCCATATAAGTAAAGTCCTTGATACGCAACCTTCTAGTCAATACCCCCTTCACAGAGGGAGAGCTAGCCTAAGAGTAATAGCCAAATGTCCGGTAGATGTAAAAATATAAGGTAAAAGCCCTGCTAGGTTTATTAGGCCAATAAATATGAAAATTGCCAATATAATCACTGTAATTTTTTTTCTACGGTAAGACAGCAAGTCACTTAATTCCTTTACTACCTTCTCTTTTACTCACCCTCCTCCTCTGAAGACCCGCGCCCCTTCCCTAAATTTACTCAAAGGAATTATTAGTCTAACTCTAATTAAAATAACTCAGTTGCCCCCCGGCAGCCCTCTGGCCGATGGCTCAAATACAGAAAATAAATTTATTATCATCTCCACTTTATTTTTGGGATCCTAGCAAACGGATCACTTTTACTTAAGGAAAATATAACACAAAAATAAATTCAACTTACGCTGATATATAAAATACTTCAAGTAGCCCAAAACAAACTAATTCAAGGTAAAGGTCCTATCTGAGGAATCAAAGAGCGTCGACTTAAAGTTGACAACCTTATATTATAAATTAACTAGCCTTTGTCCAGGGTTACCCGTAAAAGGATTAAAATTCCTTCACTTTCTCAGCCACAGGACAATACTAATATTTAATCACTCAACTGAAAAAATCTTTGACAGAGACACTTTCTAAGACAATAGGTATAAAACTATGGTTAGCTCCACAGATCTCTGAACACTGCCCGAAAAATACCCCAGCTCGATTAATATTAAAACTGATTTGGTTTAATCGTCCAGGAATAGCATCCACTTTAACCCCTAAACTAGGTACTCTATAAGCATGAATAACATCCTCTGCTCTGATCAGCCCGCGTACATCTACTTTAAAAGGTAAAACGACTCGACGATCAACTTCTAAAAGACGGAACCCTCTTTCTGAAATCTCTTCAGTTATAATCATGTAAGAGTCAAACCTTGCTATCCCAAAATCAGAGTACTCATAACTGCAATACCACTGGTGTCCAACTGCCTTAATAGTAATCTCTGGCTCATTAATTTCATCAAGTAAATATAGTAAGCGAAGGGAAGGTAAAGCAATAAAAATTAAAATAAAGATAGGAATAATTGTGCAAAGCACTTCCAATACCTGCCTTTCGAGAAGGAATCGATTAACATATAAATTTAAAACCATCCTCACTATTATAATCCCAACAAGAAATATAATAAGTGTTACAATTACTATAGAATGATCGTGAAAAAGAACTAGTTGTTCTATCAAAGAAGAAGCACTATCTTGAAATCCTACTCTATTTCATCAGGCTATTTTTAAGAGGTTTTACCATCTAAGAGACTTAAACCCTTCGCAATTTGTTTGCTATCTTAAACTCTCAGACACAAATATTAAAATCTAATTTAGCCTTTCTCCTTCGCTAATATCTCAGTATAGGTATTTCTTCATACCTGTGATCAGCCGGGGGAAAAAGATGCGCTCATTCTAAATTTCTTCTTACTCTTGCTAAAGAGATTACTAAACGATTTGCTACTAAAGCCTCTCAAATAATAAAAATAAATATAAAGACAGCTATTAATGAGATAACAGATCCCACTGTTGAGACTAGATTCCAAAACCTATAGATATCAGGGTAATCAGAATAGCGGCGAGGTATCCCTCCTAGTCCTAAAAAATGCTGAGGGAAAAAAGTTAAATTAACCCCTACAAATATTACTACAAACTGAATTTTCAATCACTTTTCATTTAACCTTACCCCCCTAAATAAAGGGAATCAATAAATAACACCCCCAAAGATAGCAAATACGGCTCCTATAGATAAAACATAATGGAAGTGTGCTACAACATAATAAGTGTCATGGAGCACGATATCTAAAGAAGAGTTTGCTAAAATCACCCCTGTAAGCCCTCCCACTGTGAATAGAAAAATAAATCCAAGTCTCCATAATAAAGGAGACCTTATTCTAAGTCGGGCCCCTTGTAAAGTTCTTAAGCAACTGAAGATTTTAATCCCAGTAGGAACTGCAATAATTATAGTAGCAGAAGTAAAATAAGCACGAGTATCTACATCCATCCCCACTGTAAATATATGATGGGCTCATACTATAAATCCTAGAACTCCAATAGCTACTATAGCATAAATTATCCCTAGCCTTCCAAAAGCTTCCTTCTTCCCGGCCTCTTGGCTAACCATATGAGAAATTATCCCAAATGCAGGTAAAATAAGAATATAAACCTCCGGATGTCCAAAGAATCAAAACAAGTGCTGGTATAGGACAGGATCTCCCCCTCCGCTAGGGTCAAAAAATGTAGTATTTAAATTACGGTCTGTTAAAAGTATTGTAATTGCTCCTGCTAAAACAGGCAAAGATAATAAAAGAAGTACAGCTGTAATTAATACGGACCATACAAACAGAGGCACACGGTCTATACTAATACCCGCTCTTCGCATATTGATCACAGTCGTGATAAAATTTACTGCTCCTAAAATTGAAGATGCTCCTGCTAAATGCAATGAGAAAATTCCTAAATCAACTGCTCCTCCTCTATGCGCCATTGAAGCAGCCAAAGGAGGATACACAGTTCAACCTGTCCCCATCCCTCTTTCAACTAACCCTCTTACTAGAAGTAAAGTCAGTGAGGGGGGTAAAAGCCAAAATCTTATATTATTTATTCGCGGGAAAGCTATATCAGGAGCTCCTAGTATAAGGGGGAGCAAGCAATTCCCAAACCCCCCAATCATCACCGGTATAACAAGGAAAAAAATTATAACAAAAGCATGAGCAGTGACAATAACATTATACACCTGGTCATCTCCTAAAAAATCCCCAGAATGTCCTAATTCAGTACGAATAATTATTCTTAAAGCTGTTCCTACAGCTCCCGCCCAGCCTCCTAAAATAAAATATAAAGTTCCAATATCTTTATGATTAGTAGAGTAAAACCATCGTTGCGTATAGCGGAGTGGCCGAAGTAGGCTATAGATTGTAAATCTATATATGAGTTCCTCCTCTGGATTTTAAATATCAGGCTACAATCCTGAAAAGCATTAGTGCAAAAATCTAACTCACACCACTCTTCTAACTCCTCCTCCTCTTATGTTAACAAAGCTACTTAAAATAAATCTATTTCTTTTTGCCTTTTTCATTCAAAACCTTTTTAAAATTAAAAATAATTTTACTCCAAGTCGTATATAATAATATAAAGTAACAACATTGAACAAGATTATAACTCAACATACAATAGCTCCTCTTTTATCAAATACTTCCCTTAAAAGTAAGCATTTAGGGAAAAACCCTAACAAAGGAGGTATTCCTCCAAGAGATAATAACCCTACTAAAAGACTTCACTTTCTAGCAGCTGAGATAGAAATAGTCTGATAAAGATGATACACTTGATTTTTAAAAAAAGGAAAAATCACCCTAAATAAAATAAAACTATATAAAATTATATAAATAAAGCATACACTTTTCTCACACCTAGCTGCTAGAAGAACTCACCCTAAATGGTTAACAGAGGAGCAACCTAGTATTTTCCGTAAAGAATACTCTCTTAACCCTCCTAAAGCTCCACCAGCTCCGCTAAGAATAGCGGCTATTACCCCTATAAACACCCTACACCTATAAGAAATTAAAATTAAAGGACTAAATTTCTGCAAAGTACTAAGTAACAAATTCTGCCCCCACCTCGCCACTTCTAATACAGAAATAAACCAAGAATGGAAAGGGGTAGCTCCTAATTTCAATAATAAAGAGATTCTTAATAAACCTGCTCTAAGCTCCCCTCTTACCCCTAACCCCACCCCCCTTGCAATAAAAACAACTGAACCACAGGCTTGAGCTAAAAAATATTTTAAACCTGCCTCTACCTTAGTTGCTCCTTGTTTTAAAAGAATAGGAATTAAACATATAAGATTTAGCTCTAATCCCACTCAAGCTCCAAATCAAGAAGATCTATAAAACACAAAATACACCCCTAAAATAAACCCGCTGATAAATAACCACAATATTTTATTATTTGTAAATACTTAAAAGAGAATAAATCATGTTTGGGGTATGGGCCCAATAGCTTAAATAGCTTATCTTTTACTTTAGGTGTTTAGCACATAAAATTTTGAGTTTTAAGGAATCTAGTACTAGAAGAAAGCATATAATGCATTTTACTTACATTAAAAAGAAACTATACTTCTAACACTCACCTATGCTGTCTTCTATAATTTTATCTTATATTGAATATAATAATAACTGTAAAGGTTAATTCATAGCGATTACTACTAAATCCTTTGCCTTTGGTATCAGGAAAGATCAAAATCTAAAAGATTGTTTACGAAATTAAAAGAGCTAAACTAAGTCTAATATAGTATTCTAAAACTTTTTATAAACTTTTTTTAGAGGTGATATACTATACAATTTTATATAACTAATTAAACACAAGCCGGTGAACCCTCTTATATAAGTAAAACTATAATTTACATAATTAAAGAAGGAAAACCTTCATTATAAAATTTAAATAACCTTATCTTAAGCCGGCTTTCATAATCTTACTTGCTTTTTTTCAACTTTACTGTTTAAGTCAACAAAACTTTTACAATGATTTTATTAGTAATTCTAACTTATAAAACAACTATTACTTAAAAGTAACTCGGCAAACCTTTCTCCCGCTTGTTTAACAAAAACATCACTAGAAAATATATCTTCTAGCAGTTTCTGCCCTATGGGTTCTAAATGGCCGCAGTATCTTGACTGTGCTAAGGTAGCATAATCATTAGCTTTTTAATTGTAAGCCAGTATAAATGAATTGACGAGGAGACTACTGTCTCTTATCTAACTATAAATTTTATATAAAAGTAAAAAAGCTTTTAAAATCTAAAGGGACGACAAGACCCTAGAACCTTTCTTTTAACTCTATATTATTGAAAACCCTAAATGGTTATTTAGAATTACTGGGGCGGTAAAATTTATAACAAATTAAACACACATGTAATGAACAAATTCTGAAACCCTGTCGATAATAATCAGGTACTCTAGGGATAACAGCACGATTTACTTCTAGAGACCTTATCGACAAGTAACTTGTGACCTCGATGTTGAATTGAATTACTGATTTAAGCAGCTTTAAATTGAGAAGGTCTGTTCGACCTTTAAGTTTTCACATGATTTGAGTTCAGACCGGCGTAAGCCAGGTTAGTTTCTATCTTTTAGTTGTTCCTTGTATGTTTATAGTACGAAAGGACCTAAACATCAGCTGCTAGCTTTATATTGAAAAATAATTTTCTAGTTTTTTAAGTTATTAAATTTTATCTAATGTTTTCAAAACATTCACTTTATTAGCTAAATAACTACAATAACAAACGCAAAGGCTTTATAGTATTTCTCAATATATAGGTAATATTAAATAGGATAATCAAAAGGTATCCTACAAAAACCAGGTAAAAGTAAGCCCTACCTCTAGAAAAAAACCTATTTAACCTCCTAATATCCAACTCCCCTCCTCTATTAGAAATAGTTACTCAAGCTTCGCTCAAATGTCCCCTACTATAAATAAATCTTCTTATCACTATTCTTACCACTAATACGATTAGGGGAACTCTTACTTTAAAATTAGGAGCTAATCTAACAAGATACCTAAAAACTACCAACAAACCCCCCAAAAAAACTAAAAATAAGATATAGGCTAACCACACAATTCTAATTCCACTTCCAATATACAAAGCAACTCTAAAAGTCTGGGTTAACAACCTCACTATCAATCATTGAGGACTCTCAATAAACAGCACTAAAATAGAAATCAGGAGACAAAACCCTCTAATATTAAGTAAAACTCAAGAAGTAATTTAAATAAAATACCAATTTTGGAAATTGACAATGTTTTTCCTTCTTGAATAACAATCCCCTTACACTCTTACATAACTTTTATTATATTTATTACCGCTTTCACTGTTTTTGCATCTTCCTACCTTCATATTATTTCTACTTTAATTGCGTTAGAACTCGTGGCTTTGAGCCTTTATCTTATACTAATAAGAGCCTTTTCTTTAAGGCCTGCCGAAGCTTATATTTCTTTAGGCTACCTCACTGTTATTGTTTGTGAAAGAGCTATTGGGTTATCTATCATTGTCCTGTTTACTCGAACAAAAGGAAATGACCTATTCACTAGAATAAGCCCCTTATTATGATAATCTATTTTATCCCCATTATTTCAACTATTTTTACTTTACGTCACTGCTCTTTTAAATTTTCAAGTCTAATCATAGTTATACTAGCAATAACCCCTTCTCTAAAACACGATATCAGTTTAATAGTTTATTTTAAAGCTACAATATCAGATACTTTAACATATTCTATAGTTTATCTCACCATTTTTATCAGAATACTAATAACCCTTGCTACTTTAAATGTCTCAGCACTCTTTACTACATACCTGCTCCAAAGAAGATGAATATTAATAATCTTGTTAAGACTCGCTTTTAGAACTTCAAATATGTTAACTTTCTATATTTGATTTGAAGCTTCTCTAATCCCTATTTTAATTTTAATTATTGGGCTAGGTACTCAGCCAGAGCGTTCTCAAGCTGGATTATACCTCCTCTTGTATACTTTTTTAGCCTCCTTACCTCTCCTTTTATCAATTTTGTTACTCAGCTTCTTCAAGGGTACAGAGAGATGCTTAATAAAATTATCTTTAAACTATACCCGTATTACAATAATATGAAACCTCCTTTTTCTGGTAGCCTTTATAGTTAAACTTCCCGTATACGCCTTACATCTATGACTGCCTAAAGCTCATGTAGAGGCTCCTGTTATAGGATCTATAGTTCTAGCCGCTGTTTTACTTAAACTAGGAGGGTATGGTCTCCTCCGGTTTGTCCCTATCTTACTTACTTCCTCGGTTTATTTAAATATTTATTTATCAACATATATACTGTATGGAGGAGTTGTTGCTAGTTTTATTTGTATACTACAGACTGATATTAAATCTTTAATTGCTCTCACTTCAGTTGCTCACATGGCAACAGTCGCTGCCGCTATTATAACTCTTACCCCATGAGGATTAAATAGGTCTCTCCATATTATAATAGGCCATGGTCTTTGTTCCTCGGCTCTATTTTTTAATGCAAACGTACTTTACGCTCGAACTTCTACCCGAAGTTTCTTTTTCTTAAAAGGAACCCAGATTCTCTACCCAACTCTAACCTTATTTTGATTCTTATTAAGAGCCTCAAACATGTCTTCACCCCCTTCCTTAAATCTATTAGGGGAGATTCAATCCATTATTACTCTCCTTGCCTTCTCTTCCTCTTTAAGATTCCCTCTTATAACGGCTATTTTTATATCTGCAGCTTATTCTCTTTATCTTTACAGAATTACCCAGCATGGAACTCCGACTAGAGCAATCCCTTTAATATACCCTCCCACTCCTCAAGAACTTCTTATCCTGACATTACACTGCTTACCTTTAAATTTTTTCATCCTTTCCCCTTCAAGACTCCAAATAATCATTTGTTTTAGTAATTTAAATAAAATATTAAGATGTGGCCTTAAAAATATACTTCTAAAACATTTGAATTTAACCTCGATAACTTCAATATCGTATTACTTAAGAACTTTTCAAATAAATTACACACCATACCATCACTAATCTTAATAAGATTAAAGAAAAAATCTTCTTAAAAAAAATCATCTGTAAATCTCTCAATAAACATCTCAATTTGTTCCCTCTAACTCATCTGCCTTGCCTACCCCACCACTCTAACCAGCCAACTTCAGATCTTTTAAAGCTTACCCCAACCTTTAGAAACTCTGTAGCCAGCTTTTCCCCCCTAATTAAAGGAAGATTTCATATACTTATCACTACAGATCAGTGATTCTTAAATCCCTCTATCCTTCCTCTGTTAGAAGCCTTTACTCTTAAAATACCCATCAATACCCCTAGTAAAATTCTTACAAACCTAAATCACTTAGATTGAATATTTAAGACAGGCAGATAAACAACTTTAAATATAGACCAAAAAGTAAAAGCCCCTATAAAAACAGCCGCTCTCATTAACCCTAATTTAGCTAAATTTATACTCAAAGTTTCCTTGATTATATTTATACACCTTTGCCCAGAAGGATCAACTAATCTAGCTCTAACAAATCGAAA
Organism: Haplophthalmus danicus; assembly: GCA_034700045.1. Lineage (NCBI taxonomy): Eukaryota > Metazoa > Arthropoda > Malacostraca > Isopoda > Trichoniscidae > Haplophthalmus > Haplophthalmus danicus. The sequence goes on along the minus strand of JAQGCT010000009.1, from coordinate 2,604 downwards.
ACTATAAGCCGTTGAAGATCCAACAGCAAACATAACAATAAACCATTCAAAGCCCCTGAGCCCTTTTTCTAGAATTATTTCTACTACTAAATCTTTAGAGTAAAATCCCGCTAGAAAAGGAATTCCACACAAAGCTAGACTAGAAATATTTAATCTAACCCAAGTAAAAGGTAATCTGCTTCCGGGATTTCTCAACATTCGTATATCTTGAAACCCTCTATTTCTATGAATCATTTCACCTCTACATATAAAAAGTAAAGCCTTAAATACAGCGTGTATTATTAAATGGAAAAAAGCAATAATCTCCACCCCAAACCCTACAGCCCTTACTATAATTCCCAGTTGTCTTAAAGTAGAGAGTGCAACTACTTTTTTCAAATCAGATTCAAATATAGCCCTTCCTCTTGCTAATAAAGTTGTTATAACCCCCGCCAACAACACCCACTTACCAACCCCCCTTAACTGAATAAAAACCCTAAATCGAATTAACAAATAAACCCCTGCTGTAACCAATGTCGAAGAATGCACCAATGCTCTTACAGGAGTTGGGGCAGCTATAGCAGCCGGAAGTCAAGCAGAAAAAGGGATCTGGGCACTCTTAGTAAAAGCCGCTAAAACAATTCCTATTATCAGCTCTTTTGATTTCACTTCCTCCCCCAAAAATACTAAAAAATTTCAACCATTATATTCTACTAGTAAGCCTACTCTTACTAAAATAGCAGCGTCCCCAACCCGATTTCTCAAGGCAGTAATTATCCCAGCTCTCCTAGAATAGCTATTTTGATAATAAATCACTAATAAATAAGAAATCAACCCTAATCCATCCCACCCTAATATAATACAGATCAAATTCAACCTAAAAACTATTAACAATATTCTAACTACAAATAAGTTAACAAGCCATACAAATCGATTTATTCTTTTATCTTGCCTTATATACCTCTTTCTTCAAAATAATACAGATCTTGAAATAAAAGATACTACTCTAAAAAATAATAAAGAAATATAATCAAAATACACAAGGTACCTGCCTTCTCCTCTTAAAAAAACACTAAATCTTCATTCTACTAATCTCCTAGAATTTCTACTCAGGTAACATAAACCTTTTACTCCTGAAATACACCCGATTACTCCCCAACTTAAACTCCTTCATTTCCATACTTCAATACTTTTAACCAATGCCACTATAGTTTATACAAAACTCTATTTTTGTAAAATAGAAAACTAATCTGGTAATCTCAATTAATCTCCGCAAACACCATCCTTTAATCAGCCCTATTAATAAAATAATTATCGATATACCGGCCCCTGTAAATATTTCTTTATGCTGCAATCTAGGCTCCCTTTTAGGAGTATGTCTTATATTTCAAATCCTAAGGGGGGTTTTATTAGCTCTTCACTACTCCCCTGAACTTTTAACAGCTTTCTCGAGAGTAATTCATATTATTCGAGATGTAAATTATGGATGCTTAATACGTACTTTCCACTCTAATGGGGCCTCAATATTTTTTATTTGTTTGTATCTTCACATTGGACGGGGGTTATATTATAAATCCTACATATTTATCCCTACTTGAAGAACTGGGGTTACTCTACTCCTCCTTTCCATAGCTGTAGCTTTCTTAGGGTACGTCTTACCCTGAGGCCAAATATCATTCTGAGGGGCTACCGTCATCACTAACCTTCTTTCTGCTGTTCCTTATATTGGGCCAACTCTTGTCCAATGACTATGAGGAGGGTTCTCAGTAAGAGGCCCAACATTAAACCGATTCTTCGCAATTCATTTCATCTTACCCTTTCTTATCCTTGCTTTAATAATTATTCATATTATATTCCTACATCAAACAGGCTCTAACAACCCGCTCGGGCTAACAAGAACTCAATATAAAATTTCATTCCATCCCTACTATTCCTGGAAAGACACCATAGGTATTATTAGACTAATGCTTACTCTGTGTTCTCTAATTTTCTTCTTCCCTTACACCCTTAGAGACCCAGAAAATTTTATCACCGCTAACCCTATGCTTACCCCTCCTCATATCCAGCCAGAGTGATATTATTTATTTGCCTATGCTATTCTACGTTCCATCCCTAATAAATTAGGAGGCGTTATCGCTCTTTTTTACTCTATTTTAATACTATACACCTTGCCTTTCTTTAAATACAGTGTTCTGCGCTCTCTGCAATTTTACCCGATAAACCAAGCTTTAACTTGCCTATTCTTCTTTACAGTAGCCTTATTAAGTTGAGTAGGAGCCCGTCCTGTCGAGACCCCCTATATTCTTGCAGGACAACTCCTTACTTTGTTTTATTTCATATATCCCTTGATTAGTTCATATTTTGTAAAAATTTGGGATGTAAAAAGTCCATATTATTCTAGTTTTATAAAAATCATAAAGGCAAAACTCAAGACGAAAGTGGTTGTCCCGGCAGAAATAAAAATATAACTAAATGTATCACCTCTTGGACACTTACCCACCACCCTCCCCTTCTTTCCAAGAAAGGGGAGGGGGGGGGGGAAAAGAGAAAACGTAACGCTGCTGTGCAGCCCGCCAGCTCCGGGCCTGGCTAGAGACTAGGGCCTTTACTAATGGGCATGTATTA
>JAQGCT010000008.1:0-14375 GCA_034700045.1 Haplophthalmus danicus | reverse complement strand
GTGGCTTTCTGGTAGGACTTTGAATATAATGCTTGATAATGAACGCGGGTTTGAGGTTCGAGAGCCATATCAAGCGATTCCAAAACCTTCTGACATTGACGTAATGAAAGGAAGAGTTTCTTATGTTTATTAATTGTTTCACTCAAATGGGCTAAATCTCTGGCAACAATGCGTGATTTCAAAACATTTTCAGCCATTTCAATAAGGTTTCCTAGTTCATTCAAAGTCTCTTCATATTCTGCTGTTGTGGTCGTCATCTTGATTATTCTTTCCAATTCGACTTCAACATTATCATGAATTTCTCTTAATTCAGCTTGAACAGCTGCTAATTCTTGTTGAACATTTTTATTTGGATACTGACTTAGGTCTTTGTCCTTAGCTAAATCTCTTAAACTATCCCGAAGATCTTCATTTTCCGATAACAGATCTTCAAGAATCTTCAATTTTTCTTTAGGCGAATAAGATTCTTCCTTCAAGTTAAGAAGCTTGTTTCTCAAATTGGCAGCTTGTACTCCAGCATTGTTCACAACAAGTAAACAGTTTTCCAGCATTTCATCAGCATTATTTGATTCGAACTCTTGTTCTTTTCTCGTATTTTCTACTTCAGATATCTGAGTACGAAGACTGTTTAGAGATGAATTTATCATATCTTGCGTATTTTCAGCGATGTTCATTTTGGGTGATTTAATCACTTTTTCTAATATTACAATATATTCTGTGATAAGTATTAGTTCTTGTCGCAAATGTTCATTTTGTACTTTTCTATTTTGCGCATCTTTATTTGTATTTATTGCTGTAATTCTATGATGCGTTTCTTCGATCCATATCGTTAATTCTTCAATAATGGTTATAATAATATGTTGAGATAGATCTTTATTCTTCGTATTAATGGCATCCTTCAATAATTCTACGTCTTTCTTAACCTTTGTTTCTCTTTTTTCAGGTCTCTTGTTGGTAGTTTCGATAACAAGTGCTTGTATTGGGGTAGTTGGTAATGGTTTCCTTATATGCTTCTCTTTTCTTTTCAATAATTCAGTTATGATTATCCATTCTTCTATAATTCTTTCACCCATAATTTCTGGAGTTTCTTCAACTTCGTTTTCTTGATGTAACTGAATATCATCTTGAATATCCTCTAATTCGGATATAACAGGTTGTGTTTCAATTTCAATGTCACGAGAACTTTCTGTTGGTAAGATATAAGGTGCAAAATCCTCATAAGCATTTAAGTCATCTTTAGAACTTAAATCTTCTATATCTGTTGCAATATGGACTGCAGTCAGTACTTCAATAACTGTAACATTATCTGGTTCTTTTACTTCTGTTCTATTTAAATCACTAGAGTCAATAGATTGTATTTCATTTTGATGTTCAGGTATGAAATCAGCTTTGATACGAGACGTTACCACATCATCAAAAGTTGAAATTGGTTCCAATAAGTTAGGTGTTTCTATATAAATTTCATCATATATTGGTGGTAAAGGTTGAATATTTTCTTTTACTTCGATATTCTTTTCATCATCGACAATAGGTATTGAATCATTAATTTTGTTGAATAAAGTTCCATCTTCCTCAATTTCTTCTTTTTCAATAAAATATGGTACATCTACAGATGAAAATTTGTCACTTTTCTCTAGGCCATCAAAAATTGGTGAATCTTGTAGTAAAGATGTCGACTCAATGATAATATCTTCCGTTTTATTTGGTTTCTCTATGGGTTCATAAGCATTTTCTAGATTTGCAATATGTTCTGTAGTAGATTCCAAAACTAGGTTTTCGACAGAATCCACGGTTTCTACAAAATGTTCTTCTAGTTTGGAAATTTCATCTAATACTTTAGCTTGATATTCGGTCTGCTTAAGTAAAACTCCTTCCTTGCCTTCCGCAGGTATTGGAAATTGAATATCGATAGTATTCGATTCCAGTACCTCAGAATCTTCTACCTCAACATCCACAGGTACAAATTCATCTATTTCTAAACTTTCACTTATACGAACCGATTTCTTCTTCTTTAATTTTTTCTTGATAACTTCTTCCTGTTCAAAATGGGCTGATGAAATGTCCGATGGTTCTTTCGTTTCGAAATCGATTTGTTTATTTGCGTGTTCTGTTTTGACTTCGATTGCAACGTTTTCCTCTTCTGGTACCGGTACAACTTCAAATTTATCTACTAAAGGTTGACAAATAAGTTCAACATTTTCAATTTCTTTAGAAGGTGGTTCCATGATAAGATCAACTGCTTGTTCCGTATGCAATTCTTCCTTTTCAGGTTCATCATCATTGACTCCCATATTTAGTTTCACATCTTCATCTTGAGGCATTATAATAGCACATTCTATAACTTTAGTGTCTTCTACTGGCTGTTCTGTTATTAGATTTTTTAAATTTTCTAGTTGTTCTGATGTCACGGATTCGATTTCCGTTGTTAAAATTTCCGCAATATCGTAATCGCTCTCTTTCGTTCGCGGAACAGTTTTAAATTCAATTGCTAAATCTTTTTCTACTAATGGTTTCATATCAATATTTTCTGAAAATTCTTCCATATGTTTAACTGTAACGATATCTTCCATCAATGAGGCAGGATCTAAAACTTTTAGAGACTCATCAGGACTATTCACTATTACTTCAACAGAAGGAGTAAGAATTTTAGTTTCTGTAGTTATGGATGATGTTAACTCATTAGTATATTCAAAACATTCTGTAGTTTGTGTTTTTGGTTCTTTTTCTTCCATCGATTGTTTGATGACAATAGGCTCAAATACAAATGTATCAATTTTTTCTATCTGTTCAGTAGTGTCTGCTGGTAGTATTTCGGTACTAGGTTCAGTGTCTCCTGTTGGGGCTATTTCAGTAAAAGATATTTCTTCAACCATCAGCGCACTAATATCAGACTCAGCTGCCTCGCTCTCTTGTTTACCTTTCTCTATAATAAGAGGTTTCTCATCTATTTGTACTTCAATGCGCTCGATATGTTCTAGTTGTTGATCTTCGGAAGTTGGCATTTTTTCATCAGCTTTCTTTGCTATAGTAATATGTTCTACAGAATAACCCTCATATCCTATCGTTTCTTCGAAAACAGGTTTAGAATCTGTTTGATGAGCCTCAAGAATAAATTCAACATCTGATAGCTGTGCTGGAATATCAAAATCATCTGATTCCATTGAAATATCACGGCTCTTTGTTTCTGAAATTAATATATCAAAATTTATATCTTCTAAGGGTTGTACTTCTAACAGCTGAGCCTGAACATCATCTTTTTCTTCAGATGACTGTACTTTAATATCATAATCATTTTCGTTTGATGTCTGTACAGGAATTTCGTGTTCAATTTCTTGTAATGACTTTGCATTAATGGCATCTATTTCTTCTAATAGCTGATCTTTAACAATGAGTACTAATTTTTCATCTTCTAAAATCTCTTCTGTAACATCTACGTGCTGTACATCAACAGTTGGTTCAATAAACTTTGAGGGCTCAATTTCATCAACTTTATGTTCATATTCTCTTACATCAGTAGTTTGTTCAATTAATTCCACTGCTATTACATTTTTTTCTTTTTCTACAGATTCAGTTTCAATAAATTCAACATTTTCTATTCTGTTATAAATATCTATTTCATCGACTGGCAATTCTTCAGAAATCTGTTTAATTATAGCGACATTTTCTACTAACTGTTCCTCAATAACTGGTTCCAACAATACATCAGCGATTTTGTTATCTTCTTCTGAATTGGATGCAAGTTCAGCATCTTCTGCAATGGGTTTAATTTCTTCTAATGGATGAGTTTCAACAAAATCTACTTTTTCATCATGTGACGGTACTTCATCTGGATGTTGAACTACTTTATGCTTCTCTGCAATTAAATCTTCTATAAGTTCAACATCTGATTCGTCGCCATTAACTTCATCCCGTTCAGATCTTTTTAACGTTAGTTCTTCAAAGTTCGTACTATCTTCTGGCTTTATTTTTGTATCCATACCTTCAAGCAATTCTTCATGAACTGGTTCAAATGATTTTTCTTCAACAAGTAAAAGAGAAATAGATTCCAGATTTTCTATTGGTTTTGTTTCTGTAATAGGTTCATCAGTTTTGGTTTCGTCCAGAGAATATTCACTAGGAACGGAATCTTTACATATTGGGTGTGCCTCAATTGCAGGTTCTGAAGGTTCTGTAATAGGTTCCATATTTGTAACAATTATAGGTTCCTTCGAAAGACTTAGTTCTAGCATTGCACTGTCTTCTGTGCGCTCTGTATTGCATTTTATATTTTTTATTGGATGTTCTTCATTATCTTGCATTTCTATCGTTTCCTGTACCATTTCTTCTACAAGTTTGGGTTGTAATTCTACTTCTGCTTCGAGTGAATGAACCGTTACAGAAATATCTGATTCTAGTTTTTCACTTTCAGATTTATAATCACTTTTGATAAGTTCACAATTTTCTTTTGCTTCATAAATGCTTTCTACGTCGTTATTAACACCTTCATCTATAATTTCCTTTGGTAATTTTGCTTCCACTTCAACAATTTCAAAGGAAGGATGTCCATACATTTCATCTTCAGTTAAAGAAGGTTCTTCAATTATCGGAATGGGCCCAATGGATTCTTCTTCAACCGAATCTTCTATTTCCACTGGTTCTTCAATTATCGGAATGGGCCCAATGGATTCTTCTTCAACTGAATCTTCAATTTCCACTGGTTCTTCAACGATTTCTTCTGTTTCAACAGGCACCCCATCAACATAAACAATCTTTTTAATTATTCTTCGTCGAATAATTTTTCTAATTGTAGAAGATATGATTTCAACAGGCTCTTCCACAACAGTTTCAATTTCCTTTTGACGAGATTCATCCTCAAAATCACTTGCAGTTTCTTCAACTTCTTCGGATATTTGTGGCACTCCATCGATATAAATTACTTTCTTAATTATACTAGTCTTGGTTACTTTTGTGATCACAGTTGCTTTATCAACCTGAGAAATTTCTTTTTTATCTCCGTTTTCAGGCGAGCTAACGTCCTCTGGTATATCTTTTGGAATAACAACATCAGCCTTAATCGACTCTTCTATTATATTTTCTCTTGAAGCAGAATCTTTCTTAAGAACTGACTCGTTTCTATCTAACTTATCTATTAAAGGAAATTCAGGACTAATTTCTCTTGGAGAGGTTTCAGTGGATGATTCCAAAATCTCGGCCTCTTTTTTTCTAGATTTTTTCTTCTTCTTAATCTTTGATTTTTTCGTTTTTTCGCCTATTTCTGATCTTGGAGTATCATCTTTGTCTTCCGTCACGATCGAACTTGATGCATCGGAAATAAGAGAGACGCTGTCTGAGATCTCTGAGCTTAATGGGGCAGCATCGTCGGTACCTTTCTGAATATTTCTTGGTTCAAGTTTTTCAGATCCAATATCAATCTCGGCATCCACAATTTCTGGAGCTTCGATGATTGCTTTATTTTCTTTGATATTAATATCTGCAAAGTTTGGTAAAGGTACATCCTTATGTTCTTCAACTGAAGTACCGGTGAATTCTGGTTGTATTAATCTAGAATCTGCATCTGGTAAACTAACTGAGTCGGAAACTAAAGAAATTATCTCATCAGTAATATCTTGACTAATTTCTACAGGTACGACAGTCTTTTCAATTTCTTCTTCCTTATATTTCGAGATGCCATCTAAGCCTTTCGATTTCTCTTCATATTCACTTTCAGTTTCATTTCTAGAAGTGTGCTTCTTCTTTTTAGACTTCTTTTTACCAACTTTCTCATTCAAAGTACTTGAAGTCGACTGTGATTTATCAGTTTCTGATGCTATAGCAGTTAATATAATTTCTTGAGATAAATTTTCAGATATTCCAGTTTCTTCAATTTTAGGAATCTCTTCAGTTTCAGCAATATTGATATGTTCGCTCAAAACAATTTCTACATTATCTAATTTTTCACTGTTATCTAAACTTAATTTCCTTTCCATATGAATTGTTTCTACATCAAGCCGACTTTCATAATCTTCACTAGATAAAATTACTTCTGCAATCAGATTATTGTCCTGCTTCAATTCTTGTTCAGTAATCTTGTTAAATATATTATCTTCTATTTTTATTTGATATTCTTCTTGAGTATCTGCTTTGATTTTTACATCACCTTCCTTTTGCAGCACAATATCAATTTCTGCAACTTTCTCGGGTTCACTGATCATCTCTTCATGGGACAAAAATTTTTCTTCAAATTTATCATCTTCCTTAGGTTTAAGCTCTTTTCTGTCAAAATCACTTTTAGAAACTCCGGATCGATCATTTTCATCAGATTCATATTGAGTAAGCTTAATATGAAGAACATCATCCGGATTTTCTACAGTAACGTGATCTACATTCGCAACTTCCCTAGAATCGTCAACTTCCTCAATCTCCAATATGTGTTCAGGTTCAATAATAATGTGAACTTGATATTCTTCATGTGTTTCACTTACAACATCATTGAGAAGTGCTATATTTTCTTCAACTTTTAAAGACTCTAGATTATTGTCAATTCCCAGTTTCTCTTGAATTACTGGAGATATTTCCAAAATAGTTTTACAAGTTTCATTTTGATCATGATTTATGATTTCTGAAGATTCTATGTCAGGAAAACGAGTTATTGCTTCTTCAGGCTTTAGGATTTGATTTTCTACAAATGATTCTTCTAAGGCTGTTATTTCATCAATGAGATCTTTGGCTTTCTCTGGTTCTTCTTGACGGATATATAAATGTTCTGTAGTATCCATTTTAAGAACTTCCGATTCTTCGAAAATATTTTCTGATTCAGGAATACTGATTTCTCCGGAACATTCAGAAATGGTAAGCGTCTGATCTGCAGACGTTGATCTATCTTGCACTAAAGTAAGAGGTTGAGGTTGTATTCCATCGGTTTTTACAGTAATGGTGTCCATTGAAGGTATTTCTTGCTTTTGCGATTCTGGAGAAACTTCAAGATCTTCTTTATGCATAATAAGAGGTTCTCGTTTGTCTATTTCTATAATCATTTCAGAAACTTCATCTATTGAAGGAATGACTGGTTTCTCTGAATCTATATCTTGCAACGATTCTACAATATCTTCTTTAACAGCAAAAATCGGTGCAGGAGTTATCGTTAGTTCTTCAGCTTCTGATTCATCAAGATCTATAGCTGGTTCTATTTTCTTTGGAAGAATTTCATGATCTTCCAAACTAATTTTTAAATCATCAACCTTCAGTTCAAAATCCCTTTCATCATCTAAATTACTTAGAATTTCATCACATATGGCCTGATCTTCATCGTAAGTTTCTTCAGGTTCGTCTAAAATTTCTTCAGTTTCAACAGGTACACCATTTATATAAATAATTGTCTTTATAATTCTTCTTCTAACTATTTTCCGCACAATTGTTGTAATCTCTGTAGACCCTTCTATAGTTTCCGTTATTTCATCATCAGGTATATTATCATCGTTTTCCTCAATCACTTCTTCTATTTCTTGTGGACTCCCATTTATATATTTAATTTTCTTTATTATTTTTATTATTCTTATATCTTCTGTTTTATGCACAGGCTCATCAATGGTATTGCCTGCTGATATATCGACATCACTAGACTTTTCTTGATCTTCTTGAACATCTTTACCTTTAGCTACAAGATCTGGTATCTCAATACTTTCTATAGTATCAATTGATCCTTTTATTTGAACAAAATTATCTTCTAACGGTTCTTTTATTTCTAAAGTATTATCGATTGTTTTTGAAGTAATACTAACATCTACATACGAAGGTTCGGAAGTAATATCTGATTCTGATATTAAGACTTCATCAGTTTCTGAAATATGAGTAACGTCGTTCTTGTCTTTCTCTTTACGTTTTTTCTTTTTCCTTTTACTATTTTCTTTGGAATCTTGAGCTTCTAACGAAGGTTGAATTTTATCTTCAATCAAAGGAATTTGTTGAAGTAATTCCTCATTTACTAAAGCAGAAGTTAATGATGGACCTTTATAGGGATCAATGTATTCTTGTGATTCTGTCGCTGAAGATGTTGGTTGTTCAACAATATCAACGTTAACAGGAATAATATTAATTTCTTCTTGATTTATTATGTCCCAATCATCATCTACTGTTGGTAAACTTGGCAAATTCTCTTTTATTTTTTTAGATTTTTTCTTTTTCTTAGATTTTTTAACTCCCGTTTCAGTTTCATCTTCTTTGAGAGATCTTTCATTATCATTTTGTTTTTCAGTTTCAGATGAAGTTTCTTTATTGTTCATTGATTCAGATTCCTTGGTTACAATAACAATGTCTTCTGGGAAAATGTTGTCCCCAAATGAGTCTGAACTTAATATTATGTCCGAGACTTTAGTTTCTAATAATTCGGATATTTCTGTAATAGGTTCCTGGTGAGACTGTTCTTCTGTCATGGAAATGGTACCTGAATCTATTAGAATAGTTTTTTGAATGTCATTTAATGGTGATTCTGAATAAGGTTCTTCTAAATGTATATCCTGCTGACTAGCAGTTTCAAACTCAATATCTCTCTCATTTGGCCTACTTGATTCAAAAATATAATCACTCGTCTCTATTCCTAAATCTTTATTTATATCAGATTGTATTTGCTGATAGTTTACATCGGAAGGTGTAGTAGTAGTATGAAGCTCTGAATCGATTTCTTGCTTAGCTTCAATGGAAGATTCAGGAGATTGAACATGTACATCGGTATTTTCAGACTGCTCTAAAGGTTTCAAGATATCATTTTCATCCACTGAATCTAAAATCATTTCATGAACTGGTAAAGTAGAATAGTCTGATTCAATTTGGGAGGTTAATTCTTCAGGTTCCTCAACATCTTCCATTTCAATTGGTACACCATCTATTAATACAATTTTCTTTATGATTCGTCGTTTAATTAAGTTTTTAACCGTGGTTATGATCTCGGTAGGTTCTACAATAGTTTCAATTATTTTCGTAGAATGTTCTTTATTATTAATATTTGAACCTATTTCTGGATATTCTTGATCATCATCTGCAACATTATTTTCCGTTTCTAATAAATTTCCTTCATCAATACTCTCTGAGATCTCAGAAACTAATGCTTGATCATTTACTATTTGAATATGTTCATGTTCATTTGTGAATTTTCCTTCATCGGTTAATATTTCATTTGGTTCGTAATTTAGATTTTCATCTTTAACAACATCTACATTAATTTGTGATGAATCACTCTGCTCAGAAACGGATACAGGAATATCAAATGAAGTTTGTGTTTGCTTCGCTAAATGATAAGTATCTGATTTTTCTAATGAATCTTTACTTTCGAAAATAGTATTTACAATTACTGGTGATATAGAAAATTGATCACTAAATACTACACCTGGAACTGGAAATTCTTCAATAGGAGCTTCGGTTTCTTCGACTATATACGATGGTGGCATCTTAATATCTTCACATTGATATTCGGTATTAATAGAACCAGAAACCTTCGTCTCTTTAACGGGCTGATAAAGTTCAACATTAAAATTATCACATTTTGATGATGGTTGAAGAGATTCGTCCACGGATACAGATGGATATTCTGGAAGCTCGTCAGAAGGAATTGGATAATCTGAAAACTTTTCTGGTGGAAAAATAATACTTGGAGGTAGCGAAGTATCTTTGATTAAACTTTCCGATTCTAAAATCCTGTCGTATTTTAATAACTTAGGAACTCCTTCATAAGTAGAAGATTCCCAATGAGTTGTTGAATAACCAGGTTGTGGTAAAGTTTCGGAAACACTGTACATAGGTAAGATAGATTCTGGTACTGGGAAAGAAGAAGATTTTTGTAACTCTTCTGGTACAACAATTGGTATAATAGGTTCACTAATATCTGTTTCTGTACAAATTTCTTCTGACTTTTTTAAAGATGAACTTGCGTATTTATCTCGAGCCCATAAATTATACGATTCGTTATTCGCAGGTAAGTTATCATCGGTTGATTGAGGAATAGGAACATCGCCTTCGGGTATTGCAAATGCAGAATCCGTTAAGGATGTTTTGTCAATGTATTTTGGAAGCGGCAGGGCAGAAAATTCTTCTTGATCTTCTGGAATATTTTCGCTAGGTGAAGTTGAATCAGAAGCAAAACTATAATAATCATCTTCGTTCCATTTCCTTTTCTCAGATACGCGTGGTCTAGGTTCTTGAGTATCAGACATAGAAAATGAAAAGTCGGAAGGTTTTGGTAATTCATAAATTTTAGTTCTATATTCCGGAGGAAACACTGGAAGTGAAGTATCAATATTTGATGAATGTTCGTAAATTGGATCGCTTTCAAGAACATTAATATTCTTATGATAAAATGTTCCATCCCACGGAACCGACTCAGGTAATTGTGTCGATTGAGACTCATTTGAAATTTCTGAACTAACATCAACATCTACAAATTCTTCTTCAGAAGTAAATAATTTTGAAGGTTTGATTGGTTTAACATCTCTGAACGTTTGATCCGAAGAAGGTATAGGGAATGTATCGATTTCAGTTGTTTGCGATCCTTCTTCTCGCGTTGCCACTTCATGTTCTACTGTATCTGTTGATAGTGATTGCGGAAGTGGGAAAATTGTTTCGGATAAATTATAATAAACTTCTTCATATTCCGGACTTGGTGCATTAGGAACTTCATCTGCAATTTCACCACTTGCCACTGGATTCGATTGAACAGAAATATAAAAGTGTTCTGTAAATGCACGCTCTTTGTTGGTGTCACTTGGTATTTCATTCGGATCAGCTTTTGGAGTTTTGAAATTATCTGGTGGACTATGATAAGACGTATCTCCTCCATAGGAACTCGGCGGAAACTGTGGAAGATTTTTATCAAACGTTTCTACAGTAACTTCTGTAGGAATCCTTTCAATAAGCGGAGAAGTTATATTGGTTTCATAGAAAGTAGAAGATAAAATATGTTCATCAGATATGGGATCAATGTCTTTAGGACTAGTAAGTTCGTCCCCAGGAGAAGGAAAGCCAACTAACAAGGAATCTTTGTATCCTTCATGAAGAATTTGTTCTTGATTGGTAAAGCCTTCTGGTAACAGGAACGGTTCATGCCTTTCTTCCTTTAAACATAAATCTCTTTCAGTTATTTCATCATCCGGCATTCCAAATACTTGATCAGGTTGATCAAAAACCTCTTCAACTATAACCTTTTCTCCATTAATTATTTTCACTCTTCTGACAATAGTTTTCTTTTTACGTATAACTTGCACTGTAACATTCTGCGACGTTATGTTATCAGGTAACTCTCTAATATTTTCTTCACACAGTGTCGGAACTCCATCTTCTATTTTCATATATCTTACTACATTATTTACATCAGATGGCCCAACTGTATCTTCTAATGGAATAATAATTTTATTTGCATCTCCTCCAGAATGAATGTACGTAATTTCAGGGTTTTCATATTTATTTTCAGATACCACTTCTTGTCCATCAATAACATTTGTATTTTTAACCACTTTTATAACTTTTGTGGTAATTTTTATTCCTTTATCTATTATTTCTGGTTCTCTGATATCAAACTTGGCACTTTCATATGATATTGGATTCTCATTCGTTTCCTCAACCACAAAAGTTTCTTCCAAATTAGGGTTAATTTCTGTAGTTTTAATAGGATGCACAGGTTCCTGTACGATTTTAACATATTCATCTTCAAAGTGTATATCTTTATCATCTTTATTTATTTCATGAGAGATACTTTGGTCTACGACAAATTTAGAAGCCTGGTCAACATTTGTTAATTCAGTTACCTCTACTGGTTCTTCAATTACCTCTTCAGTTTCCACAGGAATTCCATTTACATACCTAAGCTTCTTAATTATTCTCTTCCTAATAATTCTTCTTACTGTTGTAGTTGTTATTTCAGGTTCATCAGATATTTCTATTATGTCAGTTACATTATCTCCTAATTTCATTCTTTGGTCGGTTTCATCAAGGTGTTCTTCTGTTTCCTCAACTTCTTCAGGTTCCTCAATAACTTCTTCAGTTTCAACGGGTTTTCCGTCTATATATACAATATTTTTAATAATTCTTTTTCGAGTTGTTCTCCTAATAGTCGTCGTAGAAATTTCTGGAACTTCAGTTCTGGAAATTGTTAATGGATCTCCACTCTCGGTACATACCTGATTTTCTTTAGGAACAATGTCAGGTGTATCTGTACATGTTAAATCAATAATGTCAACAATATGAGGCATTTTATCTATTTCAGTGTTGGAAACTAAGAGTTTTTCAAAATTTTCTGGTTTTCTGTTTATCACCGGCTCAAAAATCTTTTCCTCTGAATCTTCTGCGGGTACATTTTCAATTTCTGGACTAATACTAAAATCTTCAAATAATTTTTGTTCTTTCAATTCTGATGGGTAAATTTCGCTGACAGAACTTTTGATAGTCTCTTCAGTTTCAACTGGGTGTCCATTAATGTAAGTTATTTTATTGATATGATCCACTTCCGATCCCATACTTTCTTCTGCATCCAATTCTAATCCAGTTGTATCAGTAACTTCATACACTTCTTCTGGTTCTTCAATGACTTCTTCCGTTTCAGTAGGTACTCCGTTTATATAAACAATTTTTTTAATTATTCTTCTTCTAATAATCTTGCGAACAGTAGTAGTAGTAGTAACTTCTGGTTCTTCAATTGTATAATATGTAACTGGAATTTCTTTTTCAGAATCTACTTGATCTTCAGCATTTATTGAAGTCAATGGTTTGCTTTCTTCAATAACATTAATAACAGAAGCAGTACCTTCTGCTACAACTGCAATCTTTTCAATATTTTCAGGTTCAAGCATAGTTTCAGTTTGCGGAAGTTCATCCCTGTACGGTTCTGAAGCTTCCATAATTTCGGATACTTCCTCTGGTTCCTCTATAATTTCTTCTGTTTCAACAGGTTTCCCATCAATATATGTAATTTTCTTAATTATTTTTTTCCTTATGATTCTCCTAATTGTTGTCGTAGTCACCTCAGGATTTTCAAATGTATAATAACTTATACTATGACCACTTTTTAATTTATCGAACTCATTATCATGAAATTCTTGATTCGAATTTTCGCTCAGTGATTTCAAAGAACTGGGTAGGTCGATCATTCGAGTTGAACTGTCTTCAATAATTTCTTCCGGTTCTTCTATAACTTCTTCAGTTTCAATCGGTTTCCCATCAACGTAAACAATCTTCTTTATAATTCGTTTGCGTATTATTCTTTTAATAGTAGTTGCCATAGCACCATCATCATCTGGTTGCTGACTTACAGTAAATTCATGAGGGCGAAGACTTTGAACAAAGGTATTGCCTGGTTCGCTACTATCAAACAATCTCGAAACTTCACTATCGGAATAAATTTCTGTTACTTCTTCAGGTTCATCAATTACTTCTTCTGTTTCCACTGGTTCTCCATTTATATAAACAATATTTTTAATTATTTTTTTGCGAGTTATTCTTTTAATCGTCCTTTTATCAACTTCTATATGAGTATTTACATCATGATCAAATTCTTGCATTTCTGACTTCTTAAGCGATACATCCTCTTCACTCTCCAGTATCTCCTACAAACGTTGGGAGTAACAGAATTACAACTACAGTAGTTTTATTAATATATCGAACACATTACATATATATATATATATACAATTTTATATGGTATTCCGTAGGCTAGCATGACAGTCGAAGGCAAAAATAAAAGCATGAAAGTGAAAGAAGAACCAATGAGAGAACCCAACACCAAAAGCAATTAAAAAAGAAAAATGTGTGCAGTGTAGTTTTGGAAACTACAATGAAACTGAGGAGTGCGAACAAGATATATATGGACAAGAAGGTCTGTGCCGACAAATTCGTACCTTCAACTGGTAGAGACGATTTTGCAGGACAAATCGCGTGTCATTCATTGTTTTACTTAAGAAGCAAAGATGTTCTGTCATTTCCTTTGCCAAATTCATTAGGTGTGTATCTCCTTTCACTAGCTCACATTTTTGTCGCAAGTCTTTCAATTGTTCTTCACGTATGGTTAATTCTTTCAGTAAATTCTGAAAAAAATAATTAGCAAATCAAATTGATGGCAAATATTTAAACATTAATTATATATTATAAATGTTTAATAAGTAATTCAAATAAACAAACAGCGACTAATATAGTTAAGAAAACGAAAATCAAATAAAAGCTCAGAACACTTGATTCAGACTGATAAAATACAAACAACCAACCTGGTTGGCAATAAAATTTTCTCTCACAGCCGCCACAGAAGAAAACATCGTTTCCGAGTTCATGTGAGTGTAAGTATCAATGACCCAACATTCCAGATCCTGGAGAAGGCACTGGTATTCTATAAGATGAATTTTCTCTTGTTCTTCTTCATTATTCTT
>JAQGCT010000007.1:0-14571 GCA_034700045.1 Haplophthalmus danicus | reverse complement strand
ATGGGCCTGGTGGACCTCTAATTCGAGCCTGCTCTGCTGGTGGAGTTCCTGAGGGCAGCCCGCTTCACATATAAGGGGATGGGGGCTGCAAAGTATATATATATATATATATATATATATATATATATATATATATATATATATATATATTGGGTAGAGGCGTAGGTGCCGTCTCGACCAATGAAATACCCCCTGCAGAGCTAATGGTTTGTTAGGTTTTGCTGGAACATTCCGTTTCATTCCAGTGCTCTGTAGTATCGGCCTCTCAGTACCTCAATAACACTGAAGGTGATCTAGCGCATTTTCGATCCTCAAGGGAGGTTGGTTTCAGGCTTCTACTATTGTCCATCCCACTTATCTTCACATACATATATTATACACATTAACAATCTATTAAAATTTCATAGTCAAATGTTTCCTCGGAGATGATTGAGGTCATCTCAAGCATCTTCGAAGTGACATAAAAACATTTCATCCAATCCATAATTGTTTTTCAGTTTGTAATTTTCAACCCTGGTGGGCCTTGATAGAAGTTTTTAATTTAAATACTATCAAAAGGCTATATATTAAATTGATGTAATAACTGGGCTAAATGAGTAATAAAATTTTTAAGTTTTACCTATTCAGTCATATATTGAGCCTTTCGAGTATTATGTAAGCAGGTCAGGGGAGATTTGAGCTTTGAATAATTTTCCTGACAAGAAGACAGAAGTTATTGAAACTAATAAAAATTGTATAGTAAAGCTAGATATTAAATTAGTTTTACAGAACTTTAATATGAAAATTATTAGTTAAATATAAAATGTTTAATTGAACAATAACCATATAAATGTTTATTATAATAAATTCATATATATTATATTGAATAAAATATTAAAATTTCATTTTTAATTTAAAAATCTATACCAATATTTAAATTTCTTTTATTACAAATAAAAAATTAGAAAATGAGTGAAGAGCGAGTTATAAAATGAAAAACTATGCGCTTAAATAATACTTGAACAGTCTCATTATATATCTAAAAAATATATATGCAAATAGCCTTTTGTGTAAACCTTAACATTAAGTTAGGTTCTCTTGTGTATATTAAATTCTATAAAGTTTAAGTTAGAATCTAGGAAATGGCAAATAATAAATATAAAGTGTGTAGAGTTCTTAAAAAATAATTAAATATATATTTATTAAAAGATATGAACTTTATTGCTGTAAGCTTTATTTGGCATTATTTATTACATGTCACATAACACACCCCTGCTTGACTGCTTCAAAAATGACACAACTGAAATTTTGTCTATTTTTGATTTACAACGGTTTAAAACAAGTAAGGTGCCCTCTAGCTATAAGAAAATGTTATATTAGAGCTTTCAAATTCAATGTAAATTAAATTAAACTTAAATTAAATTAAAATTTAAACTACAATGTAAATTTTTTTAGTTATGTATATTCTGAAACTGGAAGTGCGATTATCTTGAGTAAAGTTTTTCATATATATCTGCACAAAAATGGCAAAATATTATAAGTCACTTTCTCAAAATATTTTTAGTCTCGCATTAATTTTTATATTTATAGTAATTAAATAGGCCTAATAGCCAACTATTTTCCTCACACATTGGTAACGTTTGCTCATGGAAAACAACTTAAGAGATATTTTGTGACATCTTAAACTTTAAATTGCTGTTACATAAAATTTTAAAATTACTGGTACAAAAATTTTAAAGTGACTAATAATATTTTACCATCTTTCCATAGATATACAGACTAAGTTTCTCTGGTATTATTAAATATCTATACTTTATCTAAACATTATTATTAAGGTTAAAAAAAAATTCTGAAGAAACAGATTTAAAAACTATTTTAAGTTGTGTAAGCTACAAAATCTTAATAGAGCAAAAACTGATTATAATTTTATAATCATAAGGCAATTTAATACTATAAAATTTAATATATAAATAAATTTATCCTAACTATTTTTAAACATGTATAAATTAATATATCCTAAATTTTCCCTATTAAAAGACTTTGTCCTCTCTAACTTGCAAAACCTAGGCCTATATGCCTACATTATCAATCTCTTATAAATTTTATATATGGTCAAGTTCTCTTCTTTATGGCTTAATAAGCTTATTTTAAAAATTAGTATGATTGAAATATTTTTTAATGAAAATATGCAATTTACTTCACAAACGATTTGTTTTTTAAAAACATATATTATCTATTACATAGTGAAATGAAGATTGCTTGAAATTAAATAAAACGTATTACTACTTAGAAATTGCAGCGTTCCATCAATAATTCTAAGATTAAAAAGATGTGAATGCAAAATATGAGAAAATGCATCTTCGATATCCTTTTTACCTTAAACCTAATTTTAGGAAACATTTTAAACTAAAAATAAATTTCATTCTATATAGACTTCAAAAATAAAAAATTACTTGCTTATTACCATAAGTATTTGTTTTATAATAACTTTCCAAAACTAACTCAACCAAACCTATATCAAACTAAAGTCACCCAAGGATTTTCAATTTTAAAAGTATAATAATTTTATAATTTCTCTTCATTTAATTTTCAAAATATATCAAACTCTCTACATAATTATTATGAAATTACTTACTTTATTCTGGATAAATTTGCTAATTTCTCAACAATTATATGAGCATCCATTTTTACGATGTATTAATCACTATTAAGTCACAATATTAAATTAAATAAAATATTTAATATTACACATAAAAAATTGTTATAAAAATAATAACCACTTAGCATCAACACTAAATTATTATACAGATATAAATCATATAATGCTAGTAAGAATAACCTGAACCTGCTCTAGGCTACACGTGTTAAATCCGTCCACCAATTAAAGATAAGGATATATGTATGGCTCGATATACCGCTTTATGGGAATCTGGGACAAAAATTAAGTAAACTTCACGTATAGAATATAATTTAAAACACAATAACATAAATAATAATAAAATAATTTTTGTTTGCTTATTGCGATTGCAATATAAAACGAAATTTTGCCTATTATGGAATTTTAACCAGACTTTTTTAATTAGAATAATTTGGTAGTGGTTATTATACCTAGTTTAATATCACTTGGTGGATTACGAAAATACTTTCGAAACTCCAAAGTCATTCCCACCATTAACGAACAAATAATGTCAGATTAAAACATTTCTGGAAAATCATGACCTAATTCACTCTCAAGAAAATAACATCAATCAACAAATTGTTCTCGCTATTCTGATACCTAATTATTAATGTCTTATATATTTTCGGGATATGAAAGAAACAACGAAAAAAGGAGTGAAGACTCCAAGATACCCTACTCTCAACACGATTAATTAATAGTTATATACCAGAATATCGAATAGTGAATGTTGAATGGTATTATTTTATTACTATTTAATTTGTTCAGAGGAGAGAGGGTGTTGAATAATGGGCTATCTTTAGCAACTAAACTAAATCACTTAATCTTCTGCATTTAGAAATGTAGTTTGGGAGAGTGAATTAAAATCTAAATCTAAAATTTAATGTAAACTTAAGTATCATTCTTTGAAGAGGCCTTGAAAGATAAATTCTATGTTGCCATGTAAGGCTAAAGATGTTGGTGAAATTTAAAAACTCACTTTATTCAATGTTAAAAATATATCCAAAGTTTCCAAAGTTACAGCCAATATACAATTGAAAATTGTTATTCGTTAGCTAGAGTTATCCCATAATTAGCTTTTAAGGTATTAATTTAACTGATAAACATTTTGATATTAACAGTAAATACTTTTTTGAAATAGACTGGTAAAAAATTAAAATATAAGAAATTTAAGTTTCCATAGCTAAGGCTATATTTCAATTTAGGGGTAGCAATGATTGAAAATGATGCAAGAATATTGAGAAAGAGAATATCAGATGGGATGGGTGAAATAATCGAGGAAATGTTGAAAGAGAATAAGGAAGTGTGGTGATACAACTTTTTTATTTTTTAAATAAAATACATTGTATCCAACTTAAAATAATATTTTTAAATTTAAGAAATCGATTAAGTTTGAATCCGTAGGCCATTCATTCGAGGAAAATATACTTCTCAACGGCAATTCGGCTTACTCTTACATAACCGAGATTCGCGAAATTAATGCCGCATTAGTAATTCTAAGAATACATCGCCTCATCGGAAGTCGATGGTGCGCGATCACGTGATTTTAGACTATAAAAGCCATGTGCTGACTCGAAAGCGGGCAGAATCTCTGAACATCTTGCTGTTGTCAGACTAATTAATGTAGTTTTATATATTTACTATGCTGAAATTTTGTTGCTATCCTCTGACTTCTTTTTATTACATCACGCTACAATTTGATAAAATATAAGATCATTGGTGTTCACCTTTGCATAAGTTGAACAAAAAATATTGTGCATATTTTTCCCTTGATTAATTTGATTGAACATCACTGTGCAGTTCTCTTACCTTGGGTTTTACCTTAACTAGGCTTCTGTGGTTAGTGTATTGGCAATCCAACCAATATACTAGTCACTAGTGAGATTCCTACGTAACGTTAAGGTACTTCCGGTACAGTTGATGAATTTAAAGAAAATAAATTTACCCGATTGATAAATCCAATGATATTAATTTACACAACCTATTATGCAATAGGTTAGGTGCTTCTCGCCAACAGACATATTATTGTGCTTCTCGCAATATAAGATATAAATACATAAACTTTCCATCTTTTCTATATTGAGATATTAACCATTTATTCGATATATTTAAAACTGATAAATAATTTAACGATTAGAATATATATATAGCTTGTATCATAAATATAAGTTCCATTTAATATATAAATTATTAACATAAATCGTATTTAAAACAATCTGAAATACGTTCGTATAATATATATTAATATATATATATTATTTTCTTTGTACCGAATTATTATTTATTTATTTTTTTATTATATATATATTACACCATATTTGATATCTAAAATTCCTTAGTGTACAACCTGCTACATTAAATAATTATTTGTTTCCCATACAACTTCTCTGATAGAAAATTACCCTCTAAATCTGTTGATTAAATCACCTTGGTCGTTGCATATATTCCTAAACGAGAATCAATTAATCATTGTGCAGAATTTATATCTAGTTGATTCTGGGTCACGTTTAGGGATCCCTGTGCAATTAAGACATACAAGGCTGGGATGGTGGAAAGGGACGACCCAAAAATAAAAAATAATTAAATTATATTTCATACCCGAATTTATTAATCTTAGCGTTGATATAGCTTCAGTTAGGCTTTAATTAACTGTGGTCCTTCGTTCTTCGTATAAAAGTATGCATGAATGTTGGTAGTGTAATACTAAAGAGCATAAAATATATATATATTTTTTTTTATTCATTTATACTATAAAAATTATAATCGAACATATTCAAAAATATAATTAATATTTTTATTTATATTTATATTATATAAGTATTGCGAAGCTCTTTAGTTGCAACACTAAATTGGTCCATGCGAACCGGATATAGAATCATCTCGTGATTCATAATACATGTCACTTACAGTCTTTATAATACGTAAAACCTATATTCAATTCGTGCAAATATATAATATTGTCAGTTAAAATATAATATATTATATATTACATATTAAAAAAATTACGATAAAATAATAAAAACAACGATCTTCTTCGTATTTTAGTTCTTTGAATTCGAGGCTCCCCTTCTAATTCTGAGAATTTTACTTCTCCGAATTATAATCTTCCCTAAATTTTCTTAGAATTTGAACGAAATCAGAATTTCTTAAGAAAAAGCCTTACATACTTTCAACTAAAGAACAACTGTTATATCTTATATATATAAGATCGCTTTAAAATGGTTTAAAATATTGATATATATATTTTCTAGTAGAAATCTTATATAACTTGTTTATTTTTGTTTATTTTTTTTAACTTGTTTATTTTTGTTTATTTATTTTTGTTTTGTGAAACTTTTATAAATAACTATCATTAATCATACATACGTACTTACGAATATACACACTCGAAGAAATCGAGATTCGTTACACATAAACGAACACACTTAACACGATCGCTTTATTTTAGGCTATATGTACGTAGTCTATATCTTTTGTAATATTTGTTTTAAATAATACGAATATTCTTTTGTCTATATCTTTTATAAAATCATTTGTTTTAAACAATACGAGTATACATTGTTTATAAAGTCTTGTAAAACAGAATACAATTATTTTAACAGATAATTTCATTTTGTTCTATGAAATAAAACTTAAAATTCTATTATTTACTTAAAGTAATTTAATTATAACAGAATATTTTTTTTTTCATAAACAACTGTTTTCATGTGTTAAAATAAAATAATAAATTCAAAATACATAGTTACACTTACATTTATTAGTTACATTTTTTTTATTTTATTTTTCTTTCTATTAAATAGAATAATCCTACAGTATCATACATTCTATTTTACATAGAATAATAAACACTTGTAATCGATCAGAGCAAAGGAACAAAATCCTAAATTGTAATTTTTGAATATATTTTCTTTTGCTTTCCCAAATAAACTTTATATTTTATATTTTTTTTTATATATATAGTATATTTTTTATTTTATATTTTTATATTCTGTATTTTATATCTTATAAAGTATATATATATTTTTTTATAAACTGAAATTATAATTGTTTAAATATACGATATATTTAAACGTACTATACCGATCAGTTACATAATATTATCTTTACCAAGTTAGGATAGCAATTATTTCAGCAAAGTTAATTATATTTATAATAAATAATGCCTGGTAACGATAAAATTAAAAAGTCTGAATCTGACAAAAGTCAGGTCGGAAATAATAGCGCAGATACAAACCAATCTAATAAATCGAATAAAAAGGAAAATAAAAAGAAGAATCAATCCGAAATAGAGTTTGATTTAGAATCAACTTTAACCGAGGAACAGTTGACCCCTCAATTAAAACAATATATCAAATCGAGATCAGGTCAACGACAAATAGCTACTAAAGCTATTAAGGCATTACGTGAATTTATTCTTGAACGAACAGACGAAGATGGAGATTCTCAAACATATACCTCGATTAACGATATAAAAGCTAAACTAAATACTTTAACAAAAGCTCAAACTAAACTTTTAGAACTTGATGAGCAAATTCAGGTCAATCTGTATAGCGATCAATATGTACAGGACTTAGAAGAAGCTACTAACCGTCAAGAGGTTATAGATAAAGTTGTTTTAGATGTAAATGATTTTCTTAATAAGGATACGAAATCTGAATCGTCTCATCATACTGCGAGTTGTGCCTCTAAACATACTTGCTGTTCGGGCGAACATAAATCTAACTCAAGAATGTATAAACTTCCAGAGTTAAAATTACCCTCATTTGGGGGGAACGTATTAGATTTTCAGAACTTTATTGATAATTTTAAAGCTTCCGTTCATAACGATGATTCGATTCCCGTTATGTCGAAATTACAATTATTATTAAGTTTATTGAAAGGTGATGCCAAACAAGCTGTAAGCGGTTACAAAATAGAGGAAGGATCTTATAAAAATATTTTAGATAGTCTTATTAAAGAATACGATAACCCTCACCAAGTAGTGGCTACGCACATTTTGACTCTAATCAATCTGCCTGCACCACGATACGATTATTTTGAATTAAAAAAGTTCCGAAGCGACATCGAATGCCATTCGCAGTCACTAAAGACTTTAAATATTATTGATGAGGGTGAGGGATATTCGATTGTATTTGGTACACTTTTATCACAAAAGTTACCTCAAGAGATAAAAACTAGAGTCAATTGGTCTAAACTTAGAACACATTGGACTCTCAAATTATTACTTGATTCTATTAGTAACGCGTTAACAGTTCTTGTTGAAGAAGGAAAAAATGTTTCGAAAGTTGAGGAAAATAAATCACAATCGAATAAAACTGCTAAAGTAAGTTCCCATCAAATGGCGAATAAATCCTTTAGTAAACCGAATCAAAAGTTTAATTTAAGGACAGTCGATGTTTATTCTGCTTGCAATGCAGAAGATATTCCGCAGATTTCTCAGACGAATAAGCCTGTACCAGCTGGTCAACTTTATTCAAATTCGAATCAAAATAAAACTCGACAACGCTCATGTCGATTATGTACAAGTTTCGATCATTTTACTAATGAATGTACTGTGTTTCCTACGAACGATGCTCGTAGAAACCATATAAGAAATAGAAAATTATGTTCCATTTGTTTATCTTTTAAACATTTGAAACCCGATTGCGATTACGAAATGCCTTGCTATTTTTGTAAAAAAATCAAGGCTCATCATAGTTGTATTTGCGAACAGAGAAAACATAATTCTGTACGTCCGAAAACGTCGAATATTTCTACTATTAACCATGTTGATGTAGCAAATCAATCGTCGAATTCACGAGGTAATTCTCAATCTAACGATGAGGTTACAACTGGTATGTTATCTTCTCACGATGAGAATACTTATATAGCATTACCTATTGCAGACTTAGTTATAAGTCACGATGATCAACAATACGAATGTCGAAGTCTTTTTGACCAAGGGTCTCAAAGAACGTTAATCTCGTCGGACATTGTACGACACCTGAGATTGACACCAAAAAATACGATCAAACTCGCAATCAACGGCATAAATATCCGTGGCGAACGAAAATCGTACGATATAGTACAGATCGATGTACTTACTTCTGATGGAGTAGTTAAAATATCTGCTGTAGTGGTAGATAATTTACCAAGTAACATTTATATGCCGGGTCTTGTAGAAACTACCAAGTTACTACACTCATTAAGGGTTCCATTAGCGTACCCTAACCCAAATTCAGATACCGTTTCTAATATAGATATTTTGATTGGAGCAGATAATCTGCCAAAATTCTTGAATAAAACTAAATCTGTTTATGGAATAAATCTTATTGATAGTAATGTAGGAAACCTCATATGGGGTGCTCTTAAACCAAGTTCTGAAGTCATTGATAACTCTCAAGTAAATATGATTACAGTACTACACGTCGATGTAGCGGATCAAATTGATTTGTCTAAGTATCTCGATAATAGTAATGTACCTCAACACTCAGTGAAGGATGATATCGATAAATTGTGGACGCTCGACCATATCGGTATCACTCAGAACGATATAACCAAAAACGAAAAGGATATTCTTCAGACCTTTGAAGATAATCTAACTTATAGCGATAATCGATATACAGTGGGATTACCTTGGAAGGTAGACCATCCTCAATTACATGACAATTACGGAATTGCCAAATCACGTTTGTTTGGCACTCTTAAAACTCTTAGAAATCAGCCTGATCTTTTGAAATGTTATGATAACATATTTAAAGATCAGGTTGAAAAGAATTTTATTGAAGAGGTTACTCCTTCAACCTCTGCTCACCCTGAAAGTAAATTATCTTACATTCCGCATCATTTTGTTAAAAAACAAAGTGAAACAACTCCGATTAGAATAGTTTACGACTGCTCCGCAGGTAAACCAAGTTTAAATGATTGTTTATGGACCGGTCCCAAACTTATTCCTGATTTGAGTAAACTGTTGCTAAGATTTCGAATTAACGAGTATGCTCTTTCTGCTGATGTTGAGAAAGCATTCTTACAATTACAGCTTTCAGAAAGGGATAGGGATAGTACTAGATTTCTCTGGTTAGAAGATCCCACAAATCCTAACAGTAAATTAAAAACTTTTCGTTTCAAATCAGTGTTTTTTGGATCTTCAGCTAGCCCTTTTCTACTGAATGCATGTATTAAATATCATATAAAATCTTCGAATTTATCTATTGCAGATCAATTAGTAAATTCATTTTACGTAGATAATTTATTATGTACCTTTTCTTCTGAAGAAGAAATAGTACCCTTTTCAGAGCAAACTGATGAGCTAATGTCCAGAGCAGGACTCGTACTCCGGGAATGGACAAGCAATTCGACTATTGCTCGCGATTATTTCCAATCTCGCCAAATTGAAACTTCCTCAAATCCTATAAAAATACTCGGCATGGATTGGGATACCAACCAAGATACAATATTGTATCCCTCTCGATCATTGGACTTACACGCAGATACTAAACGAAAAATATTAAGCTGTATATCTTCAATATTCGATCCGTTAGGATATTTGACCCCTGTTACGATAAGGGCCAAAATATTATTACAAAAACTTTTTAAATTAAAGTACGATTGGGACGAAGAAATTAATGCTGAATTTAGATCTGAATGGCATACCATTGTTGCTCACGTAGAACAAGGTATCACATTAACAATGCCTCGTCAACTCATTTTCGATAAGGATGTAGAAATACATGTTTTCTCAGACGCCTCAAAGGTTGCATATGGCACGGCCTTATATATTGTTTCTGATAATCGATCAAATTTATTAATTTCAAAAGCCAAGGTCGCACCGATAAAGGAACTAACAATTCCACGTTTAGAATTAACAGCGGCAGTTTTATCTTGTCGGCTAGTTAAATATGTTTTAGATGCTTACAAATCAGATATAAATATTAGTAAAATCGTTTGCTGGTCGGATTCACAAATCGTAATTCAGTGGATCTCGTCGAAAAAACAATTAGAATCATATGTACAGAATAGAGTTGACGAAATCTGCAAATTAGTACCAAATGCGATCTGGAAGTACGTTCCTACCAAAGAAAATCCAAGCGATTTTATTTCCAGAGGTACTTTGCCAAAATTATTGTTTTCTAAATTATGGCTAAACGGACCCCATTGGTTAACTGATTCTTCAAATTGGCCTTCATGGGAATATGATGGTAACGCTATTGAAGATGAGACATTGTATGTAGGTTCCACCTTGATTAAATCAAAGGAGTGTTTAGAATTAAAAGTATCAGCAATTATTGATTTAATCAATTATGGCTCCTTAAATAAAATACACCGAATTTCTATGCTCGTAATTAGGTTTATAAATAATCTTAAATCTAAAGTAAATCATGATGATACTATTTCAGTTTCCATTAAGACCGCAAAAAACTTTTCTCATAATTTCACTCCTCGAGAACGATCTTACGTTGAAACATATTGGATCCGAGTTATACAATATGAAGTATATTCAGAAGAAATTAATATATTATTTCATAAATTGCCAAAAAATGATCGCATATTGTCTCTAAATCTTTTCTTAGATGGTAATAACATTTTACGCTGTGACAGAAGATTGAAAAATGCGCTTCTCACTCATGACACCAAATATCCAATCCTTATTCCTAATAATCATCGTTATTCTGAGCTTATCATTCTTAGCATTCATAAATTACAATTTCACGCAACCACATCGCGGCTTACTGTATTTATTCGTCAGCAATATTATTTCATAAAAATGAGACAAACACTGAAAAAATTGTTGCGAACTTGCTTATTATGTAAGCGTTTACAATCAGCCCATTTTAAATCACCGCCTATAGCACCACTGCCTGCAACACGAGTAACAGAAACCAAACCCTTCTCTGTTGTTGGCATAGATTATACAGGATATTTTAATGTCAGAGAAGGTAAAAATCGGATTACGAAAGTATACATTGCATTATTCACGTGCGCCGTGACTAGAGCACTTCATTTAGAAGTAATAAACGATAACAGCAAAGATTCCTTTTTGCATGCATTACATCGTTTTGTTTGTCGTCGTTCCCGACCCAGTATTATATACACGGACAATGGAACTTATTTTGTGGCGGCGTCAGAGTATCTTAAACAAATACATCTTTTACCTAGTGTAAAAGAGTTTTTCCGACAGAACAAAATTACATGGTATTTTAACCCTTCTCGAGCGAGCCATTTCGGTGGATTCTTTGAATCTATGGTTAAATTGACTAAATCTTGTTTAAAGAAATCTCTCCAAAAGTCCTTAGTTTCAAAAGAGGATTTCATCACTATAATAACCGAAGTTGAATTATGTTTAAACACTCGACCTTTAACTTTTGTCGACGACAAGTTAGAAGATGAAGAGCCGTTGACACCTTCTCATTTGTTATACGGATATAATTTAGCAGGCATGCCAGTTCCGAGCGAACTCTTAGATAAAGATGAGTACTTTAATAATACTCATATTCTTACTAAGAGATACAAATATTTGTTAACTACCATAGATTCATATTGGAGACGTTGGAAAAACGAATATCTTTTAAATCTGCGTCAACATGCGATTAAAACTGGCACTTCTAATATATCTGAAGGAGATATTGTCCTTATAAAGGATGATGGACCCAGGTTAAAATGGAAACTGGGTCTAGTAAAGCGATTGCATACTGGTACTGACAACTATATACGCTCAGTGACCCTTAGAACTGAACATAGCGAAATAACACGAGCAATCATTCATTTATATCCGTTAGAAATTCATCACAACACTGAATCTCAAGCTGATGAAATAAACGAACCTGTTAATAAAACTCCTTTAGAATCTACTTCAAAAATGATTCGAAGTACTCGGCGAGCAGCACTGATCGCACGAGAACGAACTAAGCAAATGCTTAACGAATAAGTACGTTAATATTTGCATATAATTAGCGTTAGTTCATTTTATTTTTCAAAATATTGTTTTATTTTCAAGTAATTATCGATTTTAGTTGTAGAAAATTCTTCAGCAATTAAGTTAAGAATCGAAACCGGTTTTGCATCGGCTGGTGTATAAATTCGGTGGAGATCATTTTTCGCTGGAATATAATTAGGTTTAAGTCATTTTGTAACATTTAGTTTTAAGTCATTTACATTATAGTCTAAGTATCAATTTATATCGATTGGTTCAATTCATTTGAAATGAACATTAGTTTCAGTATTACGTTAAGAATCGAAGTGGAACTCTACATCGGCTGGTGTAGTAGCGAAGCTTAGATCACTTACTGAAATTAATTTAACTTTTAGTTCCTTGTACTATAACTTTTGTGCTAAGAACCGAGTGTTGGACTCATATCGGCTGGTATGGGAAAGGCACTTGGTCAATTCGTTATAGTACTTATTTATTAGTAGATTCATTTATTATAATTTATAAGTTTGCAACTCTTGTAATAAAATTCTTCACTATAAAATGGTAATGAATAAAAAACGGTTATAATTATTAAAAACGGCTATTTCAATTAAGAAAGCAAATTTTGAAAAATAAAGACTTTTCTTCTTTCTAGTGTCTGAATTTAAATTTGTTATTATAAATAAAAATGGTTAAATTGAAATTATGAGAAAAACTTCCAATTATATCATCTTTAATCGTATGTTATTTTACAAGAAATATTCCAAATAACAGTTGTGTTTATTATAAGTTAAGGCCATATAAAAATATGACAGGTTAAAAATTATTACTGCATTTGAAAATGATGTTAAGATACGAAGTCGTCAGAAATACAATTTCTCAGATATTGTTTCACTTTCTCTTCTGAAATTATGCTAATTTAATAAAGATTATTCTATTGATGGTTTTATTGAAAACTGTGTAGGTTTACACCGGAAAGTGTCATGACTCATAAAAAATTATATCAGTAGAGGAGAAAAAACTGATACATCATTTGAAGCAATAAATGAGCCAGATGTATTGATCACTTAAATCTTCTAAACTCGGTAATCCTTCCAGGTATGTTTTCAATTGGTAGAGGAATGAAAATATATGAAAAACTATAATAGACAGCACTGTTAAAACAAATATATGAGTTACTTTTTTTTTCTTCTTTGATCTTCGTTCTCACTTGTTGGGCAAGATATGTCTCCGGTCTCTTTCTTATTTTTATTTCTTATAGTGTTTATGTTCAAAATCAAAGAATGGACATTAAATTAACAGCCAACCAAGTTTGTTGGTGAAGGATCCTTATTAAAAATTAACAACAATTAAATATTAACTTGAATAAAAGCAGGAAGATCTATAGAAAAAAACTTTACTCGAATTATTGGAATAATAATATTTTTTTCAAAGTTATTTTATATATTTTTTCAAAGTCATTTCATAGTTATTTTATTCATAAGTTCCGAAGAAAAAAAGAAACTAATTTAAAGTTTGTGTTAGAAATTGGAAAATACGATAATGACTGATTTGTTTAATTTTTCATATCGTAATTATAACAAATATTTTTAATACTAATATTTTACAAATCACTTCAACCTATTTAATGTATTGTCACCAAGTTATTATATTTATAAATTAGCGAATAAAATTCAGTAGGATGTGAAATGACATGATAGTGCCAGTACTATGTATGGTTCTTGACTGAAAACAACGTTGAATTTGAGCTACAGAACATTGAGAAATTAATAAAAATGTTTTGTAGCCTAAGCAGCTGAGAAGTTATTTTTTTTTTTATCTAAATTTTATTGATAAATGACTAAGAATTGAAACTATAATTAGGCAAATATTGCATAAATTGATTTAAATTCTTTAGAAAAGGTAATTTTAACAAATGATCCATGTTTAAATAAGTAAAATAAATTTATTTGACCTAAGTTTCGATAAATCTAGACTTGTACATACTTGAATTACATTTATTAGCTTCAAAAACAAACAAAACCTCATC
>JAQGCT010000006.1:0-14608 GCA_034700045.1 Haplophthalmus danicus | reverse complement strand
TATATATAACTTATGCAATTCCATTTTGGAACTAAGCAAGAAGCAACATAAATTAATTAACTAATTTTTAATCCAACTTATTGACACTAAATTAATGATAAAATATTTTAAGTTGTGTTTCATTTTCTCACAATGCAATGCTAAAAAAAAATTAATATTTAGAGATGTGCTGTGTTTGGTAGTAATAAATACTTTACCAAATAGATATCTAATTTGGTATTTTCCAATAATATTTTTCAATAGAAAAATACGATGAAATAAACGCAAAATAAACTCACAAAATTCGACAAGTGTCTTTCTCAGCGTACGATCGGATCAGAATAGTTTTTTGTAGGTAAATGAACAAAATGTCAACCGTGTTTGTTAGATTATAACGACGATTTACCAAGGAATGATAATTTTGCCCATGGTAATAAATAATACGCGCTTGTGCGTGTGCGTGTGCGTGTGCGTGTGTGTTATACTAGTTAACAATTATTACTGGTTATTACACTCACAGAAAACTATTTTACCGTTAGCTATTTATTGTTATTCTTATCGTTTATGTCTTATAAAATATAATTGTTAAAAATTAGTTGTATGATCCTAATAATTTGAATTTGAAGATATATATATATATTATTTAAAAAAATAAATAATAATAATAATAAATTTAACTCAAGGTAAATCTAAAAGTTAGCCCTGTATTGGCCTACAAATATGAGTTAATAACGTGATGTCCTTCTAACATTTAAATAATGGTCTCTGAATTAAGTCCAGTATAACATTAGCAGGCTTACAATTATAATTTATCAATGATGCAGCATCCTAGCCACAATCGACTAGAATGTTAATGTTAATAACATTAATAAAATATGATTTACTAATGTGATATCATCTTAACAATTAAGTGTGTTCTTCTGAATTAGGTCCGGTCTAATATTGAGCACGCTTTCAAGTATAATTTGTTAATAACGTAGTAGCCAAGCCACAATCGACTAGAAGCCGTTAGATATCTCTGGAGGTTAAAAGATTTGCATTATGAGCACTAATTTGAATAATTTTATAAGTTTGTGAAAATTAATTTTAAAAATAGATGCTCCTTCTATGTACATATAGCTTGCCCATAATATCATCACCAACATTTAAAATATTACTGTGCCGTTTTATTATTCATGATTTTAAATTGATACTATGAATCGAATTCTAAATTAATTGGGTTCAAATTTAAATATTTATATATAAAATTTAATTGAGAATCAGAATTCATACAAAATCAAAAGTATAGAAAAATAAATTTAATCGAAAAACTGAAAGAGGATCTATTATTACTATATTACTCTTCATTTCTAAAAACAATTTCATTATCTATGAAAGAAATGAGTTAGAAAGATGAAATATAGGATATTTTTAGGTAACAAATATTTGCAATTAATAAAAATACTAAAAATTATAAATAAAGAAGTTGAAAAAATCAGAACTGAAAAAAATGCAGTAAAGTCTTACAATTTGAAGAAAGTCTGAATTTTGATGATTTGTATTTCCACCGAAATATTGCAAATGCTAAAATTTCAAAAGCCTATAGCTTTTTATTATTTAATCGACTTACTTCAAATTTTCAATAAATAAAAGTATTTGCCTATGAAAATAACAAATTTAAGTTTCAAACAAATTCATTGCTTACCTTTAAAGATATTAATATAATAATTTACCCCCAGACGAAAAGTGATAAATGTCATTTACTATTAATAAATAATTAAAAATATTTTTAATTACATTTTCTTTAATACTTTTGCTTGTTGAACACGAAAATGACCTTAAAATTTTTTGTAGTACCAATACTAACAAGTTTTAAAAAACTAACCTACAGTGTTTAAATTATCTATTTCGTATGCTACGGGAAAAATTCTTTAGAAATTTCAAATATGAACAATTTTGAACAATAATGAAAAGTGAGGTTAGGCTTTTTCGGAGGCCCGATACGGTATATTGAACATCATTTTTGCTTTCTATCGAAAAAGTATGTTGGAATAACTACTTTTAAACTTCTGAATATTTCTTAATAAAATATTAAGAAAGTTGCCAAATAATCTAGCCTACACTAGGTTTACACTATTTTAAATATTATTTTCGTATTCTACAACAAAAATTCTATTGGAATCCCAAATATGAACAATTTTGACCAATAATAATTATGTTAGATTAGTGTTGAAACTTTTCTATATTGGATTGCAATATATTAGCACATTTTAATTATACACAGTGCAACCAGAGGTGGTGCGCAAATTTTTCAACGTGACGCGTCCTCGAACGTTTTGCTTGATGACGCCGTGGGTAAAAGTTCTTGAAAATGTTTGAGCTCCAAGTCTCGAAATTTATATAACATGAAGTTTAAACAATAAACCCCAGACCAAAAAGAAGGAACCACAGTGAGACGTTTCTCTTTTTTACAGTTTATTTAGTTTTATAACAATTTGCGCATTTTGTGTAAAACATATGAATTGTAGAGAAGCCGATTACATAAGCTTCTAACATTGTTTGAAAGTAAGTTTAATTATTACAAATTATTAATTACTATTAAAGCTTTTTAATCCTAACTTTCAACGACTGACATTAATTAATTACCACTAATTTTTTAATGCTAGTCTAGCGGTAAATTACTGGCCTACCCCAAACATTTTTAGCATCATTTTGCACTCTGCGGGGCAATTAAGTCTTATTAGCTATTTTTAAACTTCTAAACGATAGTTATTAATAAAAAATAATTGCAAACTTAAAAAACATTATCTTTATATCATTTCGTATGCTACGGGAAAAAATATATAGAAATCCCATATATGAAGAACTATATGAAATATGAAACTAAATTATTTTAATCGGTTTGAATTTTACTTTTTATTATTTAATCTAAATATGTGTGAATTTCCATTAATAAATCTTTTACAGTTATTAAAACTTTTAACACTTCCTTCAGAGTAAATTAATTTAATTAATTAGTTTAATTTTATTTTATCAATTAAAGTATAATTTCTTTCTTTGTTAATATTTTATTCGAATTTAGAACTTTTTTTACTTAAATTTTGAGATTTTACAATATATACAAACTTTTTTTTTCCTTTACCTTTGAATGTTGAAAATTATAATTTATTACAAAAGTATGTATATTAATAAAACTTAATTTACTCTTGATTATTTGCAAATAGATATCTAATTTTATGAATGAAAATTTTAATCTTTATATAAATATTCAATAAAAACTGCTGCCGACTTACGTTGTGGGTTTTACTCATCCAACAATCACGTCTTTTACAAAAATATTAATGAATGCACCACACTCTTGATTGTATTGACATATTCTACGACTGACTTAAAAAGTCTGTAGGATTAAAAAGATCCAATGAAGAACAAGCCTACCAAACCGATTCTTATAAATATTTGCACGAGAAACTCCTGAAACTGCTTTGGAAATTGGCGTATGAAACAAGAATGGCGACGAGTTGATGGATATGAAGGCCCGAAAGAAAAGGCCTATCTGGAAGAGGAAGAAGAATAAGAAGAAGAGGAAGAATTGTTTTTTATATATGAAAATAGGGAACATTAACTGATGAATTAATGAATAAAGCAACAAGGCTCTTTTTGCAAAGCTGCATGATAAAGACTGTCACATTCAGTCATATTCAATGTAGTATGTATTACAAACGAACGCAATTAATTATTGAAATTTGCATTATGCATTCATGTGGAAACCCACATTTACAAACGCTTATAAAAATAAAGTAAATACACAACTATGTATGGAGACTTTATTATATTTAACAAATTCAACTTGGGTTTTCACTAAAAAGGAATTGACATACTTTTCAATATTTCATTAAATACAATTACAATGATTTTTTGAAATGTGACGCCATATATTTTGGGTTCATTTCCTCACTTTTTCATTAGCCTTCAGACGGAGAAGTTATTTTTTATAATAGAATGAGACTCCAACGAGGAGTTCTGTTTTTCACTTTTTACTCAAACTAAAATTGAAAAACCTAAATTTATCTTAGTTTTAAACTATTTGTGCAATTATGTAAAAAAACGATTAAGTTGTAAGAGGCGGTAACTTGAAACGCAGTTGAACTTTTTGTTTAAGAGTAATTTTAAGTTGTGTTCTTATCTGAAATGAAATTAGTGTAATTAATATGTGTATATTATCATATTCTTATCGTATTGTAAACATTGTTATCCCATCGTCGTCGACAAATATTTGTTTATAACATGAATAATATAAATACTCTATATTCTTAACTGTACATCGCATCAATCGGCAAACGTAGGGCCGAATACGCAAGTTCACACAGTTGCAAATGTTACAATTATTAAATATGATATTTCTAATAAGATACAAGGTTTAAAATTTGAACCCTATCAGTCAGTGCTTAGGGACTGCAATAATAAAATAATCCCTGCAAAATGAATAAGTAGAGTTGAAGTTAATTACGAGAGAAAGTACTATTTGAATTTACCTGTAATTGTAACGGAACAAAGGAAGCAAACATTGCTTGGCTTAAACTGGCTGCGTACAATAAAATTAAATTGAGAACAAACTTTATATAAAAATTATACACTATCAATTCAAGTAACCTTACAGACCCAAATTATATTGAAAAATTAACAAATGAATATAAGGAAATATTCACGGATGAAAGGGGTACCAATAAGAATGTTTTTGCTTCATTAATTTTAAAAGATAAATGCACAACCAAATTATATCCACCTAGACAAATGTATTATGCAATAAAACTCTTAGTTAAACAAGAAATTAAGAGTTTAGGAAATGAAGGAATTTGAAAAAGGGTTTAATATTCTGATTGGGGTACTCCAATGTAATTTACCGAAATTACACTACAACTTAGAAATGAAAAGAAGGTACTTTATCAAAGAAATTAGGTGAGATGCATTATGAAATTACTACTGCCTATGGGCAGCCCAGGCCCCCGGTCAATGAAACGGAGATGGACGCCGCCTTATGAGCCCTAGGGTTCGGGAAGAACTTTACTGTACTTTTACTGGCGATAATGAGATAAAACGTCACATTGATCAACTATTACAAAACAAAAAGAACATGAATCAAATACCACGAAATGATGAACAAGCAAATGAAGAAACAGTATCATCAGTCGAGAATGCTCTAAATAAAGAAATATTATCTTCAGGGGAAATGCTTGCATACAGGATGCTTCAGTTCAAAATGGGAATAGCAAACATCAGAGATCGTCTAGGGGCGTTCCTTCGAGAATATTAATTGAGTTCATTTAATTATAAATTTTTCACAAATTGCATTTTAGTATGTTTCATATAAATAAATTCCTTATTTCTATGTGAGACGGAAGATGGTATGTTCCTTTCATAATTTATGTTTGTTTTAGGAACCATGCGTCTCTGTATGGTTTGTTGCTGTAACCTTTTTCCCATCACTGGTGCTTGTAATTCTACAGCTTCTCTAGTCTCTACATCTGTTTATCTTTGATAGTTGAGCTAAAGTGAGGTCGAACTCTTGTATGAGTTTCTTCCTGAGGGTTGCTGAATAACAAATTCCTATGATCTGATCTATAATAGCATCATCATTATCATGAAAATTATTTTTCTGAGCCAATTTCTTTAAGCACGTAATATAATAATCAGTTGGTTCGTCTTTATCTTGCACTGCAGATTTAAAAATAAAACGCTCGTACCTGATATTGACTTGTAAAGTAAGGTGCAGGTTGATGGTATCAATGGCTTCATCGAATGCGGCTGCATCTGACACATCTAGTGTCTGAAATATCTACTGTATTTCAGTTTTAGCAATATTTAAAAATATTGCCTTCTTATGTAAGGAATTTGTAATTGCTGTAGCGGCAATGTAGAATTAGAACGCTAATTTCCAGGCCTTCCATCGTTCACCGGTCTATGAAACTTCTTCATGAATTAAGCTGGAGCTGGGAGATCAATCATAGGCATGATGAGTTAGATCCCTGCTTTTGCGTAGTCTTCGGAGTTTATCTTCGTCGTCAAATATTTATTATTTCTTGAAGGTGAATAAAACATGAAGTATAAAAATAATCTATATTCTTAACTGTAAGTTACATCGTATCAAGCAGCAAACGTAGGGCCGAATAATATAAAATGGTTACAGCAACAAACCATTCAGATACGCATGGTTCCTGAAACTAACATAGATCATGAAACGAACATAACAGTTATTAATATTTTACATAGACTCTGTTTACTTCTTAAGCTTATTCTTATTAGTTTACTTTTACTCTTTTTACTTAATTTTCAAACGATGAGTATTAAGTTATTATGAACGTAATCATTTAGTACTTGTCTATCAGTCATTTGTCACAATATAAGAGAATTATAATATTGAATAAATTAGGATAAATATAAGAGAATATAAGAGAATTATAATATTGAATAAATTAGGATAAACGAAATATTTAATTATATAATATTAATAATTTGTAATTGAAATATTTTGAGTTCGAAAGCCTATTCAGAAAGGCTTAAAAGAGATTAAACTCGTTTGTAGTTTTGATGAACGTGCATTCACTTATGAAAATGAATATATTGAAAAATGCACCTCGCTGGAAGCACAAACTTTCTATATTTTATATTTTACTAGCCAAGACTTTTTCAAAAAGTATTATTGTTAATATAATAATGCTTATTAGTTAATTTAATACTTAATCAGCTAATTATGGGATAGCTTAGAGCTAACTAATAACAATTTGTAACTATACTGGCTGTACCTCGTAATTTGATATTAACTACTTATAATTTAATTAAATACAAGAGAGAATGAAAAGGCCCTGCCAAGATAAAACATGTAAATAAATACCTGTAGGGTTCCAAGCGTTGGAAGTTTCTTATATACTATTAAAAGCATATATCGTATGCTTTGTTAAACTTAACTAGATTTCTTATCTAGTCTAAAAAATTAATGACTTTTGTGATAGCACATGGTTAACTTCCTCGTGAGTAAAGATACAACGTTGCTCTTTATCTACAAGAATTCTTTTCTATGACCCATCAAGGTTAATGATTTTTCAGAAGTGATTGCTGCAAGTGTTTCCTGTTTCTTGTGTGGAAAACTTGAAGATATTTATTAAACATTAAATTTTATTGAGTTTTTAAAAGTCACTAACATACTAGCATACAGGGCCCATACAGTCTCTCTCAGATTAATATTTAATATGACTCAGAAAATGCTATTTAAGTCTACATTACAGATTTTAATTCATTATATTAGACTACTTTCTAGATATAAAAGATTAAAGATTAAATCTCTGCTTAACATTTACTATATCACAGAGAATGTTACTCGAGTTTACATTAGATTTTAGATTTAAATTTTAATTCACTATCCTAAACTACATTTTTAGATGCAGAAGATTAAGTATTTTATTTTAGTTGCATAAGGTAGTCTAATTTTCAACAGGGTATATATAACTGCTTTTACAAATTATTGTTAATATTATTACCCTTATAATCATCACCATAGTTATCATTATTACTAGATCAATAATTGTAAATTATTGGTACATTACATTATCATTACAGAATTATATATAATTCATAAAAAATAGGTTACATAATTACAAACTGTTACAATATGCTAGAACCAAAATAGTGAATAAACTAGAAACAAAATAAACTATTACATTATATAATAACTTTGTAATTGAAGTACATTGAGTCCGAATGGTAAACCAGAACTTTTAAGCGTTTGAAGCTTCTGGAGCTTGTTAGCATTTAAAACACTTTTTTAGCTATAATAATTATCAAAAACACGAATACATTATATTTAATAAGCCTTGCTTTAAAAACACTTATGCTGAGGTCGCCTACGAAAATACGTTGGTTAGCTTAGCATACGTTCATTTACATCTCTTGGATATTGTTGTGTTTGTTTATATATGTTCATGAACCATAGGTATCTGTATGGGTTTGTTATTTTAGGCCTTTATACATATAAATCATTGAGACTAAGCTTATCGCTAAAAAAAATACAAGGCGCTATGTTAGGCGCTTCTTCATATAATGTAATTATCTTAATATAGTATTTTTATACCAGTTAGTTTAATTAACCTCCATGAAAAACTATACAGATGTTGGCGAAAAAGATGGGATAGTATTAAGCATATTACGTGTACTAAATTAAAATATTACAGTTGCATGTAAGCAATACACAACAGATATAATGAGAAGGAAGAGAAGGGAGGAAAACATCCTTCCCTCGCAATGGTCAGGAATAGACTATTTGCTACGCAATTTTTATAATGAAGATTTGTAAATAGGCAGGACTTAGAATGCATGTTGACTGAATACAATACATTGAAGGATGTTTCAGCACTATTACATACTAAAATGACTACACTAATCAATAATTATAGTGATCTTATTGACTTTTTATTCATATATGAGTTTCACTCTTAAAATGCAGAACGTTTTTGTATTTAGGTAAAGAATTTAAGAATGTTGCTCAAACATTAAAAGAATTGAGTTTAAACGAGCCTAATTTGCTACATATTTCACAAAATTTTAACACAATAATAGAAATTAGACTTTCGAAAGTGATGTAAATGCAAACATTTATCCAAAACTACCCAAAATAAAATTTAATTATTTGCTGATTACATGTATCTCATACGGAAATGTTCAATTAAAATAGGAGATGAAATCGTCTTAATGACACAAATTGGAATGCTCTTTTTTTTAAATATCACCAAATACAATCTTGCATAACGCACTGTTAATACAAACACTACGACTAGGTTTCTGAACACATAGTAACTGGAATGGTCTAAGCAATTAACTCGTGCCTAGTGTTGCCAATTTAGCCGTTTTGAGACTAGATTTAGCATATTTTGGACCAATTTAGCAGGTAAAATTAGAATTTAGCTTTTAACATAAAAGCTAGCAATTCGAGTACATTTTTAGTATAATTTTAGCATAATAATAAAATTCTATAGAATTTTCATAAATTCTATATAATAAGCGTTCGCATAAATATAGAAACTTGAGAATCTGCTAAAAAAGGGCTAAATTTTATTGAAAAAAAAACTTCAAGAAAATTGAGTCGTCTCACCGATATGACTAAATTTTTAGAGTAGAATTTTGAAAGATGTAAACAAATGTGACTGCGCTCATGCCCTTACCCTCATTTATTAAAATGCTTTATTTAAAAAATTATTTATGGATCTGATGATCAGATAGTTTGTTAACCAAATAAGGTGACTAAGAATTTATTGATCAGGATCATTAATGTCATCTATGTACTTAAGTGGTCTGTTATTTATTGTGCTTTCACTATCAGCAAGAAAATAATAAGTTCAAAGATGAACTTGTGCACAAAATAAACAGAGCGAGATAATATATATATATTGAAAATGGTAATTTGAATAATATCTAACGCTGCAATTGTGACAAATTATAATGGAAGCTATTGTTCGTGTAAATTTAAGTAAGTTAATTTTATATCTTAGTTTAATAGCTTTCTTATCGTTATGTAGGAATAATATATAAGCGAGTTAAACAAAATATAATTTACTTAAACTAAAATTAATATACAGACAAATTAGCTTCAAATAAAATTAACTAAAGAGGTTTTCTTGTTGCCAACCCACTCTCGACCTTTTTCATTGAATGATGAGAGAAATAGACCTGCAAGTTAAAATGGTCTTTAAGTATATTTCTAAGACTATCTTTAAATGATTGACATTCAATAAATTAATTAATAAACATGGATCAAGATAATCTTATGAATAATTACTTTTAAGATTAGATTAATCTAGATTAATCGTGGAATCTGCAGGGACTAAATGGTTGGCAAATATGCCTTTGACTAGCTAGATGGATTCTTATCTTGGACTAACCAACAATAGATGTTGGAATCAGGTTTAAAACTACGCTAGCTGTTAAACATGGAAGTCTTACCGATAATCTGGTTTAAGGAGTCCGTCAATACGATTTTATGCTTCTCGATTTTCCACGAGGTGTAAAGATAAGGAGTCAGGCCCAGAACATGGAGTCTTCTGATTCTTTTCTCTCCAGAGCTAAATTTGCGCAAGAAGCTTATTGAGGGTTTTCTTGGTGCTCGGAAGAAAGAAAAGGTAAAATTTTAGTGAGCTAATATTTAATTCTTGAGGAGGGCTCTAAATCAATATGTCTTGAGGTGTTCAAATATCTAGAAGATCTGAGGACCTCGTTCATATATAGACAGAGCTAATCTGAAGGTGGCACGGGACTTCCATGTTTTAGGAGTCCCTGCAGCCTCCATTATTAATAAATCAAATTAAATTTACATAATAGATTATAAAGAGAGTACAACGAAAAATATGTATAAAGTTGTTTTATACATATTTTGTACAACTTGACCTTGGCAAATTTTTTGTAGACAATATTTACTATCTGTATGATTCTTCCCCAAATAGAATCATATCATGGAGAACTTCAAGTATGTAACTTCAGTATATGTTTTTCTGTTTTAAATAATGGTGTAATGCTTGTGATGGCAGTATTTTATTCTAATATTTTCCCTGCCTTAAAATAAAGGGCAATATCTGTCGTAACTTGTCTAGGTTGTGAGCATATAGCACAAATTCTTTTAAAACAGGATATGAAAAAAATTCAGTCAGGTTTTCAACTAAGTCCATACACACAGCTGGAGCGGATATGAAATCAAGGCAATGTACATCTTTAATTCAACTGTATCATAGTTAGTTTAGCGTACGGCTACTTTACCCTTATAAAGTAGGTAAATCAAGTGGATAAGGTTTTCTGTAAGATTGTGTATATATTATTTTGCAAAATTACATGTTACATATTTTTGTCAAAAGGGGATTTCAAAGCCACTCTACCTGTTGAAGAAAATATACTTCTTATTGGAGTTTAAGCTAATTATCATATTTATTTAATAGCTCCTTTCTCAAGAAGTTTTTCTATTTACTATCACTAATCTTACTGAACTAGTTATACACTAACTATCTAGCATTTTAAGTTTATGGACATTTGACACATAACTAAGCATATTGGTAATATATAACTCAGGCTAAATTGATATAGTAGCGATATTCTTCATTCCAATAACCAATTTTAGCAGGAAATTTTAATTTTATAATAACAATTTAGAAGTTGAAGTTATGACCTAAGGGGATCAAGCTAGATTTCAAAAATACAAAACAAATTCTCGCACCAGTATAGATTACGAAGTTCACAGGATTCTTCTTAATTGTGTCTTTTTTTCTTAACATTTTTGATTTATGCTATGATATGTTGAGCTTTATTAATGTCCCATTAAATTTGGTAAAAAATTATTTCGAAACAAATATAAATGTTATACAGATAATTGAATCTCAATGAAAATAAGTAATGCTTTATGACTATGAGAAATTAT
Source organism: Haplophthalmus danicus (assembly GCA_034700045.1). Taxonomy (NCBI): domain Eukaryota; kingdom Metazoa; phylum Arthropoda; class Malacostraca; order Isopoda; family Trichoniscidae; genus Haplophthalmus; species Haplophthalmus danicus. The sequence goes on along the minus strand of JAQGCT010000006.1, from coordinate 3,204 downwards.
TTCATCTGATATGATTAGAGAATTCTCATACTCAATTTAATAATGATGCTATAATTTCATCGATTTCGTATACATGGGTTTATTTATTTGCTTTTAAGTTTCACGTCGGATGCCCATATGTAGACAAATCGATTATACATAATATCGCAACTTGGGTATCAGTCGTTAGATTTTTGTTATGTTTGTAAACTAGTCATCCAATAAATGCTGGATAATATGCTTAAAGAAAGAAATATGTTGTAGTGTTTATTGATTTAAGTAATAATTATATGTATTGTAGTAACTATTTAGCATCAAAAGCACGAAAGTTGATTTTTATTTAGAAATTGATAATTAATTTAAGCTTTAAGTCGCTGTGGTAGGAATAGCTTTCTGAAGGAGTGTTTGTCAACACATTATTGTAGCATGTAAGGTGCACATTTCTTTGTTTAGTAACCAGCTACACGTTAAATAGAACTTTAGTTATGTTGTATTTCAATATGATTTACGTTTAAGTTAATTCAAATTTATACTGATGTTACTAAATATTTTTTGTGAGGTGATAATTTTATTGTGCTTTTAAGTAATATAAGTTAAATTAGTTAATTGCATAAAATTTTGATTTCTGATTTAAAACAACATTGTTATTAGTATATAAATAATTTTTAGTAATTGTAGTCAGACATGAATTATAAAACCTTCAAAAGGTAGTGCTAGTTTTTGGATTCTTCACCCACTTGTTTAAAGAAACAGAGGCTTTAAATTTTCAAGAGATGAGAAAATATAATTGTAGGTTATTCACTTGGAAATATTTTTCTCTTTAAATAGAAATATAACATTAGGTCTATATTTTAGTATTTTTCATTTCATTTAGTTCCTACACAGCTGATCAGTGTTACTGGTAGAGGTCAGACAAGCAATTCCACCTTTTTTCTTATGCTGCTGGCATTTTGGTATACCAGCTAAGCAGCTACCCTGTTATTTAGCCAGGATTTTTTTTATTTGTGCATGTGGAGTGTTGTGATTTGGTTGTGAATGTTATATGTTGAATTTTTGAGGTCCTATAATGAATGTAGCGTAACATGTAACATGAAAAATCCTCTACATGCAGCAATTCTTATTCGCCTCGGCTAGGATTTGATCCCTGCATTTTTGAAACTGTAACACTGGAAATCAATCCCTGGTCTCTCGAAACCAATGCCTCGTATATTAATCTCTAAACCATCTTGGCTGTAGCATATAATACTATTATTAAAGTATTACTATTATTACAATAGGTTATAGAATATTATTTATATTATATATTATATTAAAAGAAAGGATACAGAGAGTGTCTGATAAGCACCTCCTTATAAGGTATATTTATTTTTATTTAATAAAATTTTGAAATCTAATTAGGGAAATATTAGTTTCTAATTCTTTAATTTTCTAGCTCCGTCTGTAAAAGAATCTATTGTAAATAGGTGTTTAGATCATAGTATTTATATAAATTATAAAAGTTTTGAAAGAAATCATCTTAACAGACACCTTCACCTATTTTCTATGATTTACCTATATATAGAAAGTAGGAATTGAGGGAGAGAAGCCCCTATTAGGAAAACATTAAGTTAAGTTGACTTAAATAATTTAATATTTAGATCGCTGCTTATATATATATCCATTTTCCTGCTTTTCACAACTCTTGTAGTATAATCATCACTTGACTATAAGTTTATTATTGACTAACTGGACATTAATTACCTTTCTCATTGTTTTCAAATCATATTTTTACCAACTAACTTGACTAACTCATATTATTAAATATAATAAAAAATAAACTGTATAGTAATTTACTGCAAACTAAGTAGAATTGTCAGCAATAGGATAGTGATGGGAGATTTCAACTTTAGCCAAGTAAATAAGGAAGAAAATACAGGGGACATTAAAGGTAGAAGACTTTTAGCATTTGTTAAGGATAATCTACTCTTTCAAAGAGTTAGGGAACCCACTAGGAACAATAACTTACTAGACTTGATATTAACAAATGATGAACATAGTTCATAAAGTTGAAGTATGGGAACCATTGTCTAATATTGACCATAACATGATTCGTTTTAATATAAATAAACCAAGTTGTAGAAAAAATATTGTAAATGCCAGATTAAACTTTAGAAGGCAAACTTAGAGGAAAGTTTGAACACTAGGTATGAAGGAAATGTAGAACATACTTGGAATAAATTCAAAACTCAGTTCTTCAAAAACAAGAAAGATGTATACTAAACAAAAATGTAAATATGTCACATTGCCCAACTCCCAAATAGTTTAACAACAATATAATGAGAGCAATTAAAAATAAAAAAGTATACTTTTTTTACACATATCGAAACTGACCAAAACAAACGAAACTTTACTATACTATGGCATGTAGGGAGGTAAAAATAATTGTTAGAACCGCTAAAAGAAAAGAAGGATGGGGCATAGCTAGAATCAAAATCAATAAAGAAAATTCAAAAGAATTTTTAGCTCTCGTTTACAATCGAAAACCTAATAAAAATAATTTAGGTCCAATTAGAGATGAGGCAGGGAGATTAGTCTATGACAGCGGGGATATAGCAGAAACACTTAACAACTACTTTATGTCAGTATTTACGAACGAAGACAACACAAATGTCCCTGAACCCGAAATTTAGCATGTAGGCGAGGAGGTAGATATGCAAAACAACATAGAGGTGCTAAAAGAAGAAATAGTAAAATTATAAATAAAATGCATGCTTTTAACTCACCTGGTTATGATGGATTTTTGCCCAAAGTGCTAAAATTAGTTGCTGAAAAGGTCTCAAATCATTTATTATCTACATTTAACGTATCATTAGAGACAAGACAGCATGCTTTCTGACTGGAAGGTGTCTAATATCACACCCATTCCAAAGAAAGGTAGCAAGGAAAATCCTAAAAATTATTGTTTCATAAGTCTGATCTCTGTAGTAGGGAAAATCTTAGAGACTATACAGTAATTGCAAACAGAATTGTTAATTATCTTGATGAAAACAATATGCTTTTAGATAGTCAACATGGTTTCTGTAGGAAGAGATCTTGCTTAACCTTCTTGAGTTCTTTCACACACTGCATTCATTATACGATGAATATAGAGCGATAGATGTAATATATTTAGAATTTAGTAAAGCCATGATAAAGTACCACATAAAAGGCTTATGAAAAAGTTAGAGCACTCGGTATAATATGTAG
>JAQGCT010000005.1:0-15334 GCA_034700045.1 Haplophthalmus danicus | reverse complement strand
AATAATTGAATTTGAAAGAAGAAAAAATTCTACAATGAATTTTATAACTACTAGAATCAATACGACATCTTTGAAATACACTGATCAAATAGAAATATTAACAACGAAATATGACTATGCATTTGCAGATACAGAAAAATCTGACGCAAAAACAAATAAATTAGGTGAAATTAAAATAAGTACATTTTGCAGTGCCCTTTTCAGAATAACTGAAATTTCAACTCGCTCTAAGAAATATGTATCTTCTAGAGAGTACTATTTAGAGAATAATGTGAATTTAAATTGGTTTAGTGAATCTACTGAGACAAAAGCTTATGAATTTCAGAAAACATTTTCAAAGAAAATGTATGAACATACGGAGTTGATATTATCTAAAGATATTACCAAATTTACTGATAAATATATTCAAAGAACTATAAACATTAGTCCCAAATATCCCAGTGAAATAACTAACATTTATTCGGATTTACCTTTCAATTATATAAGAAAAACCGGAGAGGTAGAAACTATTTTATTAAAAACTGAATATGTAAATAATACCAACTTAAATAATTATTCCAAATCAGTATATCTTACATCTAAATTATCGTCAATATACTTTTCATATGAATATATTTATGATGTAACTGAAATATATTCAACTTCAAAATTTATTAATTTAACAACATTTATCAGCTCGAAAAACACAGACAATAGATTCATTCACGAAGGTGATATAATTTCTAAATTTAAAATAAGTGATTCGACTAACGATTGCTATTATATTGAAGTTAATATATCATATCCGTTCAAAGAAAGTGAAGCATTACTATTCATTAGTAAAGACATGAGCAGAAGATTATCTCTTAATATTTTTGATAACATAAGAAATAAATCTGAATTACATGCATACACAACCGAAATTTTTCTTCATAAACCAATAAAAAATTATATCGAGAGTGATATGATTACATTTCTTTACACTTTTAGATATACAGTTTCAGATATTTATAAAATACCTAAAATAGAATATAGGAAGATAAATATTTTATCTCTATCCGGACAAGAAACTATTTCACATGAAATGAAATATGAGTTAACTTACTCACAGAATTTACTTCCTAAAGAAATACAGCTGCTCAGGACAAATATCTTTTTAGTGTCAACATCAAATGCAATAGATGATAATTTAGTTAACGTTGAAGAAAGTACCTTATATATAACTAGAATACCCGATAAAGAAATTTATATCGAAAACACTGTTTTCTCAAGAAACAGCATTATAACTGATGAAGAGCAAGAAACGTCACTTTCTTATTCTGACATTTTAATTGCATTTAAAAAAGGAATGTTTACAGAGAGATTCCAGAAAATATCATTCTTCAGTGTGTCCATTGGAATAACTACGTCCCAGCTGTTAGAAACGCATTCAACAAATAAATATGACCATGGTGAATCGACAGTGTCATTTACGGACGTGAAAACTAGTATATTGATGATCGCATATACTGAACAAACCACAAAATTTATTACCGTAATATATCTTAGTGCAATTACCCTCGAAGATTATATATTGACAATAAGGGACGTGATTTATTTCGAAGTGACGAAAATTCCATTTTTTTATACTCTAATTTTGAATTCTACTGAAATAGAAAATTATTTGGAATCAGTATCTACTAGTAGATATAATTTAAAAGACCCTCTTTTAACTAATTACTTCGAGTTAGATGTTAAAATTTCTTATGAATATAAATATTCTTTTTCAAAAAAATATACTGCAATTTCGATGACTAATTCAACAGCTTTTAGAAAGAATTCGAAAACAACGACGCTAATATTTGTAACTTCGACGAGGTCTCCATATTCTTTAGGAAGTACATCCGAAACAGGAGATATTTTAGATACATACATTTTAGACATCGGTAGCACTAATTTAAAAATACATATTACAGAATTATCAGAAACAGTTCACACTAGTAATAAAGTATATTTGGATACAATCAAACAAAGTCAAAGGTTAAGTCTATACGAAATTACTACGCATTCAGAAGAAAATATGAAACAAAACATTAGAACACAAACAACTATAATAGAATCAGGTCTCTATACAAAGAAAATAAAATTCGAACCAATTAAATACATTTCAAATAATATATATGATTCAGACATTTATACGGAAATTTGGAATACGTTTGAAAAAGAAAAATATTCAGAGAAAGAAATGTATATTTCGAATTCTGTAGATATCTTGAATATTACTCAGTACACTCCTAAATTGCTATCACAAACTACAACAAAATATGAATTTAATGAATATAAAATATATCCAACATCAAGTGAGTGTATCAAAATGTTAGCGAACTCATCATATTTCTCAGTCGAAAATGCTTCACGTATATTTCTTATCGAAGACCTCAACCTCATATTATCATTAAAGAACATCAATGAAATGAATAAGCCAATGGTGCAGCAAGCATTCAGTACAGAAATAATAGAATTTGAAAGAAATGAAAATTATACAACAATGATAACTACTGGAGCCAAAATGACATCTTTGACCTACACCGATGAAATAGTAACAAAGAAATATGATTATGCAGTTGCAGATACAGAAAAATCTGACGCAAAAACAAATAAATTAGATGAAATAAAAAAAGGTACATTTTGCAGCGTAATTTTCAGAATAACAGAAATTTCAACGCACCCTAAGAAATATATATCTACTAGAGAGTTCTATTCAGAGAATTCTATGAATTTAAATTGGTTTAGTGAATCAAATGGTTATGACTTGGAGAATAATTTTTCAACGAACATGTATGAACATACAAGGTTAATATTATATAAAGATTTCACCGGACTTTCTGATAAATATATTGAAATAACTACAAACATTAGTCCTAAATTTCACAGCGAAATAACCAACATTTATTCCGATTTCATTGTCAATTATATAAGAAAAACCGGAGATGTAGAAACTTTTATACTAAAAACTGAATATGTAAATAATAACAACAAAGATAATTACTCCAAATCAGTGTATCTTAAATCTAAATTATCGTCAATTTATTTTTCATATGAAGATATTAATCCTGTAACTGTAATATATTCAGCTTCAAATTTTATTAACTTAACAAAGTTTACAAACTCGAAAAACACAGACAATAGATTGATTTACGAAGGCGACTTAATTTCTAAGTACAAAATAAGTAGCAAATCGACATTGTCATTTACGGACATAAAAACTAGTTTATCGATGATCGAATATACTGAACAAACCACAAAATTTATTTTTGAAATATTCCCTAGTGCAATAACCCTCGAAGATTCTATATTGACTATAAAGGACGTGATTTATTTCGGAACGACAACAATTCCATTTTATTATCTAATTTTGGATTCTATTGAAACAGAAAATTATTTAGAATCAGTATCTACTAGTAGATATAATTTAAAAGACTCTCTTCTAACTGATTACTTCGAGTTGTTAGATATTAAAATTTCTTATGAATATAAATATTCTTTTTCAAATACATATACTGCAATTTCGATGATTAAATCAACAGCTTTTAGAAAGGATTCGAAAACAACGACGCAAATATTTGATCAAGACAATGAATTAACTGCGACAAAGACTTTATATTCATTAAAAAGTACATCCGAAATAGGAGATATTTTAGAAACATACTTATATATCGGCACCACTAATTTAAAACTACATATTACAGAATTATCAGAAAAAGTTCGCAATAGAAATGATGTGTATTTGGATACACTCAAACAAAAAGAAAGGTCAAGTCTATACAAAATTACTAAGCATTCCGAAGAAAATAGAACACAGACGACTATAATAAACACCAGTCTCTATACAAATAAAATACAATTTGAACGAATTAAATATTCTTTAAATAATAAAAATGAGTCAGACAAGCATACCGAAATTTTTATTACGTTTGAAAAAGAAAAATATTCAGAGACAGAAATGTCTATTTCGTTTTCTATAGATACTCTTCATTTGTTAAAAAAGTATTCGACAAATGAACACGATCGTGGTTATTCGACATTGTTATTTACCGACATGAAAACTAGTATATCGATTGCATATACTGAACAAATTTCAAAGTTTGTTTCCGAAATAAATTCTGTTACAATTTATATGACTGTACCTAAGATTTTTTTTAATGATTTGATAAGTATAACCTTAATAATTGATCAAGGCAAAAAATTATTTACTAAAGTCAAATACCTTGGAAATAATGTATACGAAATAAGTAATATTTTGATAACGCACTTAACTAATATTTATTTTACCGATTTAGAAAAATATTTCACAGATTTGAATAATACACATTTTTTAACTAACAAATACGCTGATATAGTTGGAAATATGTCCAAATCAGTAATTAATATTAAAAATAATAAAAGCGAAATAAATACTTTGCAGATAATTCCAAATGAGGTTGATAAAGTTTATACTGAAGTCATTACGTTGGGAATGACAAATTTTAAAGCAAATTATACGAAACAGACCACCGAATATATTTTCGAGTTTTCATTTAAAAATGGAATATATAGAGAGAGTTATATAAACATAAACTGGTTAACTGAACCTTTTAGTTTAACAGAGAAAAATACAATTTTTTTTTCTTACAATGTTCCTGAACTTGACAACATATCTAAATTGGATTATACTGAATCGAGTATTATACCTAACTTTCTTTCAAAATTTTCCTTATTCGATAGATATGATTTTATATCAAATACATCAAATTATTATAAATTTAAAGGAAAAAAATTAGAAATCGAAGTTAGCACATTATATGTGATACAAGAAAAAATTATAGATTTTACAAAAACTACATTTTCCGCTATAGCTGTAAAAGAAATACAGTTAAAGAAATACTTATTGCCATTTATTTGGTATAATCAAACCATCATGTGTTCTGTTGGCAATATTAAAATGCCAACAAACCGTACTTATAAATATGATATAATGTTATATAGTTCATATTCCTTAAAATATATTAATAGCTTGAGTCAACCAGAGATAGGAATCACATTTGTTACTTCTAGAATTAATAACAATTATCTTCTTGTTGGAACTCAAATGATAATTATTAAAACAAGTGGAAAAACAAGTTATCAATTGTACGATGATGCGTTTAGTACTTATAATTATACTATTAAATGGTCTAGTAAAATAATATCTTTTGTTACTAATACTTCTACTTTGCAAGAAAAATATGTAAAAAGTATGTATAATCAGATAAATATATCTTACTCACTAGCTGATGTAGGTAGTGCAAATGCTAAATTGATAACATTCCATTATCTGGTTGATGATGGATATGTAACTAGGCCATCATCTGTAATTAAAGTTATTGAAATAAATAAGTACTCAGAATTAAGTGATTATCTGTATACTATAATAATTAAAGTTGAAAGAGAAAATTCTGCCAAAGTGTTTTTACATTTACCTATGACAACAGAATCGTCTTTTTATTTTGAAAACAAAATTTCAAACAATTTAACATTTAAAAACAACTATTTTGATACAAAAACGTCAATAATATTAAACAATGAGATATCAGATACATATGAAGATAAATCTGTATACATTGTTTTTAGAAAATTTAATGATAAAGGTCGAATTCCGAAAAGTATTTTACCTTTCGGGAATCTGCTAGGAGAAGGATATAATAAATTAAACAACTTATATAGTACTGAGATGTCATTTACGTTATCTATAGAAATGCCATTTGTTTCATTTGATGAAACAGTACCTTTTACATTAAGTAAACAGAAATCGCAATGCAATACATCGATTCCTTATAAGTTTTTAGCAAATTATACAATATATGAAACTATCGAACAAAATATAGCGCGAGACAGAAATTCCAATAATTATTTTTTAAATACAATTATGCAGTTATATTACAATTGCATGAACTTTTCTGCATCAATTTCATTTGATAATATAGATGTTTACTTTTCTAGGTCAAATGAATTAATACACTCTACGATGAATTCTCACATATCAAAAATACCGAAAGTCTCTAAATTATTAGATGGTAGTATTAGTGAATTTAATGTCAATATTTATGTATCGAAAACTCAACTAACGAACATAAATGACATAAATTACAATATAATAACATATCATACAATTTCATTAGAATTCTTTTTATCAGTCATTGATTACAACAATACATATAGATTTCCAGAAAATTGTAGCAAATTTATTAAAAAAAATATACTCGTTAGTAAACAAGATATAACAAAAACAACTAATAAGCAAGTGTTTTCTGTAGACGATTTTGCCGGCAACTCTCAGTATACACATACTACTTATTTTTCAAGCCAAATTTTAGTGGTATATACGATTGCTTGTGAAAGAGAGAATTTTTCCGGAACGCGAGATCCATTTTTTAAATATGATGAAAGAATAAATATTACTGATAATTATAAATTTTACGCACAATTTACAGCAGCATCAACTAATGATTGGTTAGAAACGAGTTTATCAACAAATACTGTTAGAACAAATACATTTGTATATCAATCTAAAAACTATATATCAAGCAAATTTATTTATGAATTACAATTCAGAAGAAATTCCTTATCCATTAATAATTCAAATTTAAAAACAGACAAAATACAAATATTTTATAATACTGAATTTAATATTCCATTGCATTCAACAATTTATACCAAAGAATCAGCTGGATTTCATTTTGGAAACATCCGTAATTATTTTATTTGGTCTAGTAAAACTTTTACGATGACTTTGGATAAAAATAAAGTTATCGAAAATGACATTGTATTTCAAAATATTACAAGAATTCCAAACCTATACATTGGAATCAATACTACTTTATATCTTTACAACAATAATTATATATTTTCTACACCTTGTAGCAATTTTATTCAATTTTATACAGATAAAAATATGTCATTTATTTCTGAGGATACTGACATAACAAAAAAAATAAAAATATATATAACTTATAGTACCTTTAGCCTAAATAATACATATTTCTCGATTATTAATTCTAATTTTTCAACAATGCACTCAGAAACCAGCATTATTGACGTATATAAAATCATAACATCAGTACATATTTCTAGAATATTTCATAAATATAATTCTGATATTAACCTTTCTTCAAACAGTATACTGAATTTTACTGAATATCACTCGCATTTAAGTGTAGTTTGTAATTGTTTTGCACGGGGTTCTCATAAATTAAAAATTATTCGAATAACAAATGAATATTCCCGGCTAATCACGTTCTCTTCACATAAGATATCAAATGAATATCTTAAAAATTTATCAAATTTTGGTCAAAAATTAACAATCGAAAGGAATACATTTACTGAAGAAATGTACTTTAATAAAAAATCAAAAGTGAAATTTCACAAAGAAAAATTTTCTGGAAACTTTGTTACAACAATATTAAAATTTTTCACAGAATTAACATGTTTAAACTGTTCTCAAACGTTAAATTTTAAAATTGCTAATTATACTGAACAGTCGAAACATGGCATCACAGATCATGAAGGTCTTTCTAATACAATAATTAAACATTTTTATTTGGGAACTATTGCTATTATTAGATCAAACTTTTTTGATGAAACGCAATTTAATAAAGTTACCTTACCATTAAACACCGTGATATTGGTTTATGATAGAATACAAAAGTTGTATAGTACGGAAGTTATAGATACTATTAATAAAACACAATTTTCGCATTTTCACTTTGGAAACGTTCATAATTATTTTTCAATTTCTAGCGAAATCAAATCGTTAATGTTTACCATATACGCTTTGGAAGATCATACAAGACAATATATTATTAATAGTCAAAAAATGTCGTACGCTGCTAACACATATTATTTATCAATAAAAAATTATACAAGACTATCGCATTTAAATTCAACTACTGATATCTTTAATTACATAGATATATATCATTATCCGGAATCTTGTAACAAACCTGCCAGTCGAACGCAGATATTTTTATTAAATAACGTGCGTAATATATTCCTTACGATGAACTACTTCACAGTTTACGATACATCAAGCGCTCTTAGTATTAAATCAGAATTCACATCTACATGCAATAGAGTATTTGTCATAACGCATACACAAGTAATTACTAGAGAATCAAAGAATATTACAGAAACATCACTATATTTTACCCATAAAATAATTCATGAAATATACTTTTCCAACAAATTTTTATATTCATGTAATACTATAATATCGTGTCATTCACCAAAAATATATATAAATAGTAGTATGATAAATTTGTCATTTGTAATGAAGAATTATATTCAGTATTCTATGCCTGGTACATGGTTTAATGATTATTTTGCATTTAATACCGATCTGGTACATAAAATTAATTCGTTTTATATTTCACAATTTTATTTTGATGATTTAAACAATACATCTCAACAAAAGAATGAGATAATTTCAGAGAAATTCAAAGAATCATACAATACTACTAAATTGTATATTAAGAAAATATTAGCAAGCGCTATGTTATCTTACAAGAAAGCACTTTATGTAGATTTTTCAGAAATTTCAGAAATAAACATATTCATGTCTGAAGATGCAAACCATTATAAAAGTGAAAATTATACAAAAGGGTTTGTAGCACTCATAAATGATAGTGAGATACATTATATTTCTCAATATTTTAAATTATCTGAAAATTATTTATCAACTGATTATAAATATACAAACACTAAATTAAATAAATCAACTAATATTAACAAATCAGAAGAACATGTACAAAAAACAAAAAACATTACGCTCACTAGTATTAATAAATTTCTTTCAAAGACACTATTATCTAAAAATAAATCGAATCTAAATTATATGTCAAAATTCTACACATATTGTTCTGAAATTATTATTGATTTTGAAAAAGAAAATTATACTGAACAATTGGGTTCAATTAAATTTTTTAATTTTAATATATCCTCTCTCAAAAGATCAAACAAAATTTTAGGAAAATGTGAGGTGATAAAAAACAAATATACTACTTATAATATATACCTTTCATGTCGAAATAATAAGTCGCAGAAATCTAAAATGCATTTGGTTATAATGAAAACAAGACCTTTTGCTGATGTAACATTTTTTACAGCAACTGCATATTTGCATAAGACTAATGACGAATCAGATAAAACAAAAAATTCAATTACGAAAGAAAAATGTAGGTATTCAGAACAAATTGTATCTTATACTTTGTCTAATGATATATTAAATATTGATGATGATAACAATACTTTTAAATTAATATCACAATTTACGACACTCAAATATGATAATAGAATAAGCACAAATTCGTTAAGTAGCAATACCATTTATAGTGATATAGTTTACTCTAAGTTGTTTACTAAATATGATGTATCAATTAGCCATAAGGCTTACGTATATTCGCAAATAATTATTAGAAGATCGGACAAATTTAATTTTAAATCGTTATATATATATAATGACGATTGGAAACTTAAAAAAGGGACGTTTTCTTTAAATTATTTAAATTTAGGATATACTAAACATAGAGGGTTTAGTAGTACTGAAAAGCTTGATTCAGAAGCATATATATTATATACTCATATGAATGAATATTATTTAAATGAGGCAAATCTGTCAAACGATCATACACAGTTCGTAAACTATAACTATTATATTTCAGCAAAACACTATACAAAAATACCCTCGTTATATATATTGCAAGATAATAAAAATTTCATTGCTTCCGATAGTACATACGAATTTTCTGAAGTTAGTAATAATTCAAAAATCGATTACTCTGAAATAAAATTTTCAATTCGTTTTGTACAACCTTACATTATACCAAGAATAAAAAAATTTTCATTTTATATTACATCTGGTATCCTTAATGTTGATACACGATTCATTACTCCTCGGTACAATTATATAACAACTTATTCACAGTACTTTGTAAAAAATATTACCAAATTAGTAAACTTCAATGAAACAGCAGATGAGATATTTTATGAAGAGCATTACTTTGATTATCTCTATTCACATATTTACATCACGTCAAATTACGTAAAATTAAATGACACTAGCTACAATATGTTATATCATACTAACATTGAAAATTTTTCTGAATATAGACATTCTATTTGGTTCAGTGAATCCTTTGCATCTAGTATCAAAAAGTGCCCAACAAGATTCTCAACCAATGAATGTAATCATGATCGTGCTAAAACTCTAAATTCAAAAAATTATTTTACATTATTAGATGAGAGTAAAAGAATTTTTCACAATAATCCACTATCAGCTGTATTACTTTCAAAGATGACCTTCCACTTAATATTGACAGAAACATATTTGCCAAGTTCTCAAAATTTAGTTTCAGTGGTACGAGAATTTTTTCCTTCGGAAAATTATAGTAGAACCCAATTTATATCTATTAAACAAGATTGTATGACAACAAATTTGTTATTTGAGAGAACAAACATGTTTAAAAATATATCAACCTACATGGATTCTTGGAAATGTGTTAACGTATTTCTGTATAAAACAAATACAATACCTTTCATTTATTCAAATTTAATAAAAGACAAAGTTAAATTTTATGGTAATCTATTTGCAGTATCATTCTGTAAACTACGTTTTAATCAGAAATCTTCACATTTTCTTTACAAAAATATTCAATATTGCATTCCATGGCTTACCGAAACCATATCATTTCCGTTTGGAACATATGACTTAGAGAATGATATACGCTATACATCATATACGTATGAATTATCAGAAAGTATTTCTGAACAATATTCAACATCTGAATATACTTTTGAATATATAAATACATATTCATATGCAACAGTATATGAAATTAAATTAGATCCCGAGAGAGTAACAATAAATGTTACTACAGATTTCCTGGAAAATGAAACCATTACTGAAAAATTGAAACTTTCAAATAAAGCTGAACTACAATGCACATACACTTATATTAATTATATTGATAGTTACCAAATAGGAAATAATACTAAACGATTAGAAACTATTACAAATTTTAGTGATCAAGTACTCATTTCAATTATATCGATTGGCAGACTAAATATCAATCTTACTAACTTGCATTTTTCATGCATTTCTGAAAATAGGATAATAAATGTAAGTAAAAGTTCATTTTACAAGAACTCGAATTTATTTACTGATATAATTAAATATTCAGATTATGAGCCAACAAAAATAGTTTTAACTGATTATAAATTTAATACTGAAGAATTTGTATTACTTGATTGGTTCAACACAAAAATTATTACAGATGTTACATATAAACAATCACGTTATGTTAATTCTAAATATGATTTGAAAGAAAATGATTTTCGTATATCTCAATATTTAGAGAGGTTTGACGAATTTTGGAAGGGAACTATAACCAAAGTCCCTAGAATATATATTAATAACGATAAATTTAAGAAAGATTCTATTTCAGAAAAAATAGAAACTAATGGTAAAAAAAATATATTTTATAAGATAGATAACACAAAATATATATTTAAACGGCCTAGAGAGGGCATAACAATTATTAATTATAAGACATTTATATATCTTAATAAAAAGTCAATCAATACAAAATGTTTATTTATATATAATACTACAACAGTGTACTCAGTAAATAATATTTGCAGACTAATTAATCTTAATGAGCAATCATCAGATTTATCAACCATTCTCAATTATTCAAATTCTAGTTTACTTAATAGCTCTATGCTAGCCAAAAACGATTGTTCACAAACAAATTTCGAATTAGAAAGAAGTAGCAAATCAAATGCATTTGAATATAAATCTATTTATATTGCTCCCAGGAATATATTTAATGAAGATAAATTTAAAGAGAGTATATATTTTAACAATTCATTTATTAAACCAATCACGAAATACTTTTACAGCACTGAAATTATTGTTACTCAAAATTTAAAATTTTATAAAAAAAAACCTACATCGTTTATCTTAGGATTCGTTTCCAATTGCTCTTCTCTGCCTGGAAATACTAACACTAAGAAAGAATATGTAAATATAATACCTATTACTTATGAGAAATCATATAATACTGAACAATCAAAATGGCTTAAAAATAGTATACTTACTACTCACATGATATATAAATTACAAGAGTATAATACAACTGAATACAATTGCTCGCAAATAAATAGGTCGTTAGAATGGTATATACCCAACGTTTTTGAATATAAATCAATTTACATTGCTCCAAGAAAATTTTTAGAGGAAGTAAGATTTACAGAATATGCATTATCATTTAATACAAGTTCAAACAGAGTTATATTAGATCACTTCTATAGTACTGAAATTATTGCTACATGTAATATGGAAATTTGTAAAAAACATTCTTTGATTCTTCCATTTATAAACAATAACGTAAACTTTATTTCACGGTCTAATGAATTCGCACTCTTAAATTTCAATACTCATGAATTAGAAATCAATAAATCATTATTTAGAAACGAATATAAATTATTACAAAATCATATAAATTGCTTTAAATACATTGTTGTTAATTCTAATAAAAAATATTCTAAACCAACATTATTTCCTTATGCAACATCAACAGAAATAACATTATTCTCTGATAAATATAATGTATCTGCTATATGCACATCCATTAAATACGATTATTCAGAAACGAAATTTTTATGTACAATAAATATCAATAATTTAAACGATTTTTTACACACATCTTTTTGCACTATACTTCAAAAGTTTCCTATAGTCAAAATCTATATTGATAAACTTTCCAATACTTCAGGTGAGGTAAAAGATGTAAGAAACAGTTATTATTGTACAGAAATTAAACATCTTGAACTTATATTTAATTCTAAAAAAATGATTCATATCACTTCAAATAGTGATGTAACAGAAACTTGCACACAGATTGATTTTGCTAAATATAAATCAGAACTAGTAAATAAAAATTATAGAATAAAAAAAATATCTTATTCACTTAAAGATATTAATCTTATAAATAATAATGAGATAGGATACTCAGAGCAAAATATATTGAATAAATATAATTGTATAATAAAACACATGCATTTAAATAAAAATGTTAGAATATTTGAAACGACTACAATTTCCATAGAACACATTTTGAAGGTAACATCAAAAAATGCAAGAGAAGAGTCCAAATTTATTTTAGAATCTCTATCAACTGATAGAGGAAATAATACTAAAAGAAAGAACTCTTTTGTGATATATAATTATAATATGAATCGATTAACAGAAAACTGTACTAGGGTAGAAATTTATGATGAAATCTCTATATCTCATAGCGTAATAACTGTTAAATATTTTCATAATAATCTAAATTATTCATCAGAAATGTTTCCTTTGTGCGCCAACTATCATAACGAACACATACCTTACATACATAAAAATAATATAAAAGCATATAAAATAAAACCAGTTACATTTTTCTTTGCACATAGAATATTTTTTAGAAACGAAATTTATCGAGAAATGTCATTGTCGTATAATAGCCACCTCTCCCGCGAATTGACAGAATCATTAACTGAGGCGTTTTCTATAGAATCTACGATTATAGAAACGACTTCGAAAATCATACAAACTAAATTTAATACTATATCAACGACGAAAAAAACAAAATTATCTGAACTAAAGTCATTGATTATATCTGATGATACAACGTACTTACAAATAACTGATAAAAAAGAGGAAGATAGCGAATTTGAAAATGTTATAGTTTTTCAAGTAACGCAAAAATCACCTGAATCGTTAACGGTGAAGAGTGAATGGCCATCCTTAAAAATTACAATTTACGAAAAAACATCAGAAACAATAAAATCGGAAGCAAATTATTTTACGAAAGAAGAAATCGCAAAACTAAAACAAAAATTATTAAAAAAAAAAGAGGCAACATCAAATTTGATGTCAAAATTAAGAACAAAACTAGCTGAAAAAAATATACAAGAAACGTCCGTTGAAGAAAATTCGGATGTTGCTATACTATATTCGATGAAAAAAATAGGAGAAACAACAACAGAGGAATCAAGTGAATCAAAAACATCTGTTTATAAAACATTAATGAAGGAAACGAGTAAACAAGAAAAGACTGTTGAAAACCCATCTGAGAAAGGAACATCAAAGGAAATGACGGGATTAAGTGAAACGACAATTGAGGAAACTAGTGAACCTACAACATCTAAAGAGGTAATATCAGAGGCGATGCCAGAATTAAGTGAAACAACAATAGAAGAAACCACTGAGCCAGTAACATTTGTTGTAGAAAAATCAATAGCGGAAACGAGTGAACAAGAAATGACTGTTGAAGAAACATTTGAGAAAGTAACATCAGAGGCAATAACGGAATCAAGTGAAACAACAATTCTGCAAACTAGTAATTCTGTAACATTTCATGAAGAAACATATGAAAATATAACATCACAGACAATGACAGAATTAAGAAAAATAACAGTAGAAGAAATAAAAGAAACAAAAACATCTGAAAGAACATCAATAGATGAAACAAGTATCCAAGAAACGGCTGCTAAAGAATCATCTATTGTAGTAACATCAAAAGAAATGACGAAATTAATTGAAACAAAAATTGAAAATTCTAAAGAAATTGAAACATTCCGTTCTGAAACACCTGATGAAGTTATAGCAGAGACAAAGGAAAAATTAAGTAACAAACCAAGAGAACAAACCAGAAAACAAGATATTTCATTGAAAGTTTTAAGGATTGACGCGAAAAAGTTATCAGAATCTAATACAGAAAAAGAAAAATCGGAAAAGACTAGATTAGATTCGATGAAGAAATTAAATTCCTTCAAATTAGAACAAACAGGTGAAACAGAAATTCCGATTAAAGAAATGAGTGAACAAGAAACAACTGTTGAAGAAACATCTGAGGAAGAAACATCAGAGGAAATAACGGAATTAAGTGAAACAACAATTGAGGAAACTAGTGAACCTGAAACATCTCTTGAAGAAACCACTGAACCAGAAACATCAATAGAGGAAACGAGTGAACAAGAAACGACTGTTGAAGAAACATCTGAGGAAGAAACATCAGAGGAAATAACGGAATTAAGTGAAACAACAATTGAGGAAACTAGTGAACCTGAAACATCTCTTGAAGAAACCACTGAAGAAGAAACCACTGAACCAGAAACATCAATAGAGGAAACGAGTGAACAAGAAACGACTGTTGAAGAAACATCTGAGGAAGAAACATCAGAGGAAATAACGGAATTAAGTGAAACAACAATTGAGGAAACTAGTGAACCTGAAACATCTCTTGAAGAAACCACTGAA
>JAQGCT010000004.1:0-16544 GCA_034700045.1 Haplophthalmus danicus | reverse complement strand
ACCTTCCAATACACGAAGAAGTAGATTCGGTCGAGCAGGAATTGTACGATGACGGCAGATTTGATGAGGACAAATCTACTTCAGAAGAAAAGCATGAAAAAGAAGATGTTAAAGAAAAAGCTGTAACAGAGTCAGCCTTAGTGAAGGATTTGGAATTGGTAGAAGAAATAATTGAATCTGATAAAAAGCCAAAAGAAAAAGAAAAATTTGAAGCAAGATATAAAGAATTTGAGAACAATGTTATTCAAGAAATGGAATCTAAAGGAGAAAAAGTTTCGAATTTAGAAACCGAGGAAGTTCCTACAAAGATTGAATTATTAAAAGATTACGTTGCAGACACACGAGAAATAGAACCAAAAGTATCTAAGGAAACAATTTTAGAGGACAAAAAAGAATGGGCAGTAGAGGAAACGATAGTTAAATCGGAAAAGGTAACTGCTGAAGCTGTAATTCGTCCTCCTTTAGAAGTGGAAGTAGCAGATTCCACTATTGAAATTGAAGAAAAAGAAAAAACTGAAAAAATGGAAAAAGATGAGGTTCATTATGCCGAAGATGTAGCATCGTCCATGAGAGCAGATTCTTTAGAATTAGTGGATGATTCATCGGAGATATTTTCATTAGAATATTTAGTTGAGCAAGAAAAGCGAATTAGAATAGAAAAAGGTTTTGCTCAGGGTAAAACGAAAACTCAAGCACTAGCAGAACACATCCATGAAGATATAAGAGAACCTATTAAAGATGCAAAAGAAGAGAAAAATCTTCATGAAAAATATGCTCATCAAATGTACGCTACTAGCTTAGCAGAATCTCCTGCTATGCTAGATTTGGAAAAATCTAACTTTGAAATAGAACATATTAAAGAAGTCTCAAAAATAGAATCACAAACAGAAATTCAATCAAAAGAATTTACCTCAGACAAAGAATTCGAAGACAGAGATACGATCCTCAAATTAGAAGAAAATATTTTACAAGATATAGAGCCAACTACTTTGAAAGATATAAGTACTGAGAAGGAAGATCAACTTCCTAGCAAAGAAGAGTTAAAAGATGAACTGAAAACTGAAACTATTTTTATTGCGCTAGAAGAAACAGAAGATATAGATAAAGGAACGATATCAAAAGATGATGACAAATTCGAGAAAGAAAGTGCAGAACTCGTATTAAAATTGATCTCAAGTGAAGTAAGTGGAAATATATTTGAGGAAAAATTTAAACCGACTCACTTAGAAGAAATTACTGAGACAAAAGTTGTTGATGAAGAAATGCAACCAGATTATGATAAAATCGAAAAAGAAAGAGTAGAACCTGCATTAGAAGCGAAATACATTGAAGTAAGTGAAAATATTTTTGAAGAAAAACATGAAGATTCGAAAATAGAAGAAATTACAAAGGAAGCAAAAGTTTTTGATGAAGAAAAGGAATCAAAAGAGGACGATAAAATCGAGAAAAAAAGCGAAAAATCAATTGCAGTAAATGAAAATATTTCTGAGGGAAAGCTGGAAAAAACTCCAGAGGGTGATAAAATCGATGAAGAAAGTGAAGAACCTCTATTAAAACTGGAAGAAATTAAAGTAAGTGAAAATATTTCTGAGGAAATGCTTGAAGAAATTAAAATAGTAGAATCAAAACTTGATAAAGAAAAGAAACTAAAAGTGGATGATGAAATCAAGAAAGATAGTGTAGAATCCATATTGAAATTGGAATTGATTGAAGTAAGTGAAAATGTTTCTGAAGAAAAAATAGAAGAAACTCAAATAGAAAAGTTTTTGGAAATAATGGCTGTTGATGAAGAAAAGAAACCAAAAGATGATAAAATCGAGGAAGAAATTGTAGAATCTGTATTAAAATTGGGATCAATTGAAGTAAGTGAAAATATTTCCGAAGAAAAGCCGAAAGATGCTCAAATAGAAGAAATTATCAAAGAAACAAAAGATGTTGATGAAGAAAAGAAACTAAAAGATGATAAAATCAAGGGAAAACCTGAAGAACCCGTATTAAAATTAGAATTAATTGAAGTAAATGAAAATATTTCTGAAGAAAAGCTGAATGAAATTCAAGAAGAATCAGAACTTGATAAAGAAAACAAAACAAAAGAGGATGATAAAATCGAGGAAAAAAGTGTAAAACCAGCATTAAAATCTGAATCAATTGAAGTAAGTGAACATATTATTGAGAAAAAACTCGATGAAACTCAAATAGAAGAAATTTCAGAAACAAAAGCTGTTGATGAAAAAAAGAAACCAAAGGATGATAAAATCGAGAAAGAAATTGTAGAATCTGTATTAAAATTAGGATCAATTGAAGCAAGCGAAAATATTTCCGAAGAAAAGCCGGAAGATACTCAGATAGAAGAAATTACAAAAGAAACAAAAGTTGTTGATGAAGAAAAGAAACTAAAAGATGATAAAATCAAGGAAGAAAGTGAAGAACCCGTATTAAAATTGGAATCAATTGAAGTAAGTAAATATATTTTTGAGGAAAAGCTAGAAGAAACTCAAAAAGAAAAATCAGAACTTGATAAAGAAAAGAAACCAAAAGAGAATAAAATCGACGTAGAAAGTGTAGAATCTTTATTGAAATTAGGATCAATTGAAGCAAATGAAAATATTTCCGAAGAAAAGCCAGAAGATACTCAGATAGAAGAAATTAAAAAAGAAACAAAAGTTGTTGACGAAGAAAAGAAACTAAAAGATGATAAAATCAAGGAAGAAAGTGAAGAACCCGTATTAAAATTGGAATCAATTGAAATAAGCGAATATATTTCTGAGGAAAAGCTAGAAGAAACTAAAATAGAAGAATCAGAACTTGATAAAGAGAAGAAACCAAAAGAGGATGATAAAATCGACGTAGAAAGTGTAGAATCTGTAATAAAATTAAGATCAATTGAAGCAAATGAAAATATTTCCGAAGAAAAGCCGGAAGATATTCAGATAGAAGAAATTACAAAAGAAACAAAAGTTGTTGACGAAGAAAAGAAACTAAACGATGATAAAATCAAGGAAGAGACTGAAGAACCCGTATTAAAATTGGAATCAATTGAAATAAGTGAATATATTTATGAGGAAAAGTTAGAAGAAACTCAAATAGAAGAATCAGAACTTGATAAAGAGAAGAAACCAAAAGATGATAAAATCGGGGAAAAAAGTGTAGAACCATTATTAAAATCGGAATCAATTGACGTAAGTAAAAACATTATTGATGAAAACCTCGATGAAACTCAAATAGAAGAAATTTCAGAAACAAAGACTGTTGATGAAGAGAAGAAATCAAAAGATGATAAAATCGAGGAAGAAATTATAGAATCTGAATTAAAATTAGGATCAATTGAAGTAGGTGAAAATATTTTCGAAGAAAAGCCGGAAGATACTCAGATAGAAGAAATTACGGAAGAAACAAAAGTTGTTGATGGAGAAAAGAAACCAAAAGAAGATGGTAAAATCGATAAAGAAAATATTGAATCTATATTAATATTAAAATCAATTGAAGTAAGTGAAAATGTTATTGAAGAAAAACAGGAAGAAACTCACAGAGAAGAAATAACAGAAACAAAATATTTTGATGAAAAAAAGAAACAAAAAGTTGATACAATTGAGAAAGATATTGTAGAATCCATAGTAAAATATGAATCAATTGACGTAAGTGACATTATTTCTGAGAAAAAATTGAAAGATACTCAGATAGAAGAAACTACAGAAGAAACAAAAGTTGTTGATGATGAAAAGAAACTAAAAGAGGATAATAACATTGAGGAAGAAAGTGTAGAATCTGCATTAAAATTGGAATCTATTGAAGTCAGTGAAAATAATTTTGAGAAAAATTTGAAAGAAACTAAAATTGAAGATATTACAGAATCAATAGAAATTGATTATTCTGTTCAACATGAAAAAGTAGAACTTTCGAAAAAAGAAACGACACGGATGAAATTACATGAAGAGTTTTCAACCACGGAGGACGAAGAGAAAGCCGTTTCAAAAGAAGCTAATTTTGTCGAAGAAAAGGAAGATATATCAACAGTAGGGGAAATTTCATTGCAACCACAAAAACTATATATCAAGGATGTTACGCAGACAGTTGACCATACTTTAGAAACTGAAGATGAAATAAGCATCGAAGAAAAGCCAATAGAAGAAGAAGTAAAGGCTGTTGATGGTGTCGTTTTGAATGAAGATATCGTCGAATCAGTAAAACACGTGAAAGATATATCTGTAACAGAGACAGTGGACGAGCTATTACAACAGAAAGCATCTATTGTAGAAGATGTGGAAGACACAATTAAGGAAGAATCTTCTGAAGCATACGAGAATAAAGTAGGTAAACGTGTGTCCGATAAAACCAAGTTAATTAAAGAAGACAAAATAATAACAGAAACCTTTGAAATTCAAACAGAAGATAGTGAAGACATAAGATTAAGTAAACCAATTATTGAAACTAAATCGAAAAAGGAAGCTGAAGACGTAAAAGATGAGAAAATTAATGAAGAATCATTAAATGAAAGTATTATTGAACGCAAATTAGATAAACAAGAAGTATATTTAGAAGAAAGTATCAAAACTTCGGAAAAGAAAATAGAAGAATTAGCTTTAATAGAAGATATCATTGAACCGAAATTAGAAACGATAGATATAGATATACAAAACTTAGATCAATCCAAAATAGATACAATTGAAGATGAAGCAATAGAAAATGTAATTGCGGAAGTTAAATTAAAAAAGGAAAGCTTAGATTTAAAAGAAGACATTCCTATGTCGATCAAAAATATATCTGAAAGTCTATCATTTGATAAATTTGTTGAAACTACGATCGATAAAGACTTCCAAGGAGAAAAAGAAAAACGTACTGAAATATCAGATAAAATAACTGATGTATTAGCATTTGAAGAAGAGTTTTCTGAGCCTAAATTAAAGCAAGATGATGCAGATGGTCATGATGAAAAAATTGACGATATTTCAAAAGAAGTAACTGAGAAAAAAAGTTTTGATGAAAACTTAGAGAAAGATGATGCAGATGTAAAAAAAGTAACAATAAATTCATCCATAGAAGTATGTACGACGGAAATTGAAGTGCAGCAAGAAAATATTTTAGAAGATAAAGGGAAATTTTCAGAAGAAAAAAATCAAGATGCTGAATCTAAAGAAAAAGTTACTGAAACCAGAATTGAAAAAGATGGATCAACTAAAGAAAACGAAGCTGTTGAAAAGCTACAAGAAAAAAATGAAGATGCGAAGATAGCTGAAGGAATTATTGCAACCAAATTGACTGAATTAGAAATTATTGAAAAGAAAGAGTTATCGACATCGATAGAAGTGGATGTTGAATCGATAAAGAAAATGCCATTTGAAACAACAAAGGAAGTATTTGAAGACTTAATAGTAAAAGAAATAGTATCGGAAATCAAACTCGTGGAAAAGGATGTCGCAGAAGAAGAATTTGTTGAAGCTTCGAAAAACACTGAAAATCTTGCAATAAAAGATGAAATATATGAATCTCAGCTTACGAAAGAAGGCAAGAACATAGAGAATGAATCTTACGAAGATTTAAACAAAATAATTGAATCCTTAACACCAGCAGAAGAAACTATTGAAGCCAAATCGAAGAGAGAGGATATCGACAAAGTAGTCGCGGCTTCAGAGGATATAATTGAAGATGCAAAATCCAATAATGATATAACTGAATTCGAATTACATAAAACTGCAGATGTAAAAATATTAACCGTTGAAATTTCAAAAGAAATAATTGAAGACGATGCAGGAAAGAAAATTACCAAAACTGCATTTGAGAAAGAGGCTGCTGATAAAGAAGAAACTGCTGGATCTTCAGAGAAGATAGGTATGGATATCTCAATAACGGAAGAGTTTGCAGAATTACAGCTAGAAAAAGAAAACACAACTATGATGAAGAAGTCTATTGAGGAGTTAACGGAAAATATTGCATCGAAAGAGCAGACTGTTGATGAAACAAAGTTAGAGAAAATTGACGTTATTTTGAGCGAAGAAAGAGATAAGTCAGCAGAAGACAAACCCGAAGAAGAATTCGCTGAAACGATATTAGAAAAAAGAGGTACGCCAACCGAAATTGAGAACATGAAATTAAAGGAAGATATTACTGAATCTATTTTAGAAAAAGAAGACACTGATATAGAAGAAATTGTAAGCTTAGATGAAAAAATGGAAGACGTATCATTAAGGATTGATACTGACGAAGCAAAATTTGTGAAAGAAGAATTTGTTGTACAGTCAAATGAAATCATTGATAAAGTAACATTACAGGAAGAAATTGCTGAAGCGGAACAAAAGAAAGTTGTATTAGAAATAGAAGAAAAGTTTATTAAAGTTAAAGATGAAAAAATTGAAGTTTCATTAAGTAAAGGATTTGCTGAAAAGAAGGAAGAAACGATCGCAATATCATTAGAAAAAGAAGTAGGAGAAAAAGAAATGATTGCATCATTAAATGATGAACTTGAAGATAAATTAGGGAAAGAAGATTCATTTGAAACCGAAGTTTCAAGTGAGAATGTTGTTAAGTTGGAAGAACATATTGAAGATGCAAAAAAAGAAAGCGAAGAAGTTACGTTAAAGGACATAATTGTGGAAACAAAATTAGAGAAATTGAATGCAGGTATAGAAGAAAACATTAAAACAGAGGAAACAATTAAAAAATTGACGGAAACAGTTGAACATCCTTTAGATAAGATGCATGAAGAAGATTCCATTAAAGCTGCAGATGAAATAATTTTGGAACGTGTATCAAAGAAAGAGATTACTGAATCAGATTTAGAAAAAATTAATAAAGTTAAAGAAGTACATGTTCAAATGGCAGAAGTAATTGAGGTAGGAGAAACAAAGAAGGAGATTAGCCAATCTAAATTTAAAGATAATGCAGAGAGCACAAAATATTCTATTGAAACGAAAGAAGAAAAAAGTGAGGAAGAAACTGGAAAGAAGATTTTTGAAACTAAAATAGAAAAAGTTGATTTAAATATCAGGGAAACGTTCACTAAAGAGTCAGATGAAATAGTTGAGAAATCTGATGTAATAGATATGATTTCTGAAACTAAATTGGAAAATGTAGATGTTGAAGCGACGGAAGAGATATTCGAGAAAATGAAGCTAAAAAAACTAGAACCAGAATTTGAAAAGGAAGACGCAGCGACGGAAGAGATATTCGAGAAAATGAAGCTAAAAAAACTAGAACCAGAATTTGAAAAGGAAGACGAAGCGACGGAAGAGATATTCGAGAAAATGAAGCTAAAAAAACTAGATCCAGAATTTGAAAAGGAAGACGAAGATAATGACTTAGTATCGGATAAAGCTTTAAGAAAAGAGATTGATGAAACGAAATTTGTGAAAATCGATGCAGAAATAAAAGAAGAATCAGTTAAAACTTCTCAGAATGTTGATATAGATTTAGATGAATTCTCCGAAGGACATGAGAAAATAATTACTGAAAAAATAATAAGTAAAGAAATTAGTGAAACCGAATTAGAAAAGATTAATTTCGAAGTCAAAGAAGTGTGTGATGAAGAATCGGATGAAGTAGTTGAAAAGGTTCATGAAAAGCATGAAAATTTTGAATCTAAATTAGAAGATGATATGAAAGTAAAAAAAATATCCATTACAACCCCTGAGGATATAGCTGAAGAAATAACCATAGATAGTACTCTTGAAACAGAAGTGGTAGAAAAGGACGCTGCAGAAAAAAATGTAAAGGAGGAAAGAATTGAGGAAGCACGTGAACAAAAATTAGAAAAAATAGAAGTAGATGTTAGCGATATATCCATTAAAATGACAGGGAAATTACTCGAGGAAGAATCTGTAAAAGATGAGAGTTATGAAACGAAAGATGAGATAGTGGATTCACATCAAGGAATATCCTCTGAAGCGACTGAAAAAATAAATCAGCAAAGTAATGAGGACGAGAAGACTCTTGCATCGAAATTAGTCAAAGAGCAAGCGGAGACAAAAGAAATGATCATTGAATCCACAGAGGAAATAATGCATGACGAGTCTCTAAAAAGTGAATCTTCTGAAGAAAAATTAGAGAAAAAGGATACAGAGATGAAAGACGAATTTACTTTGCAGGAGGAAATAATATTTAAAGAAACACTTGAAGGTAACATTGCAAATATAGACCAAGTTGGTGTACCGGTAGATTCCCAAGTGGGAATAATTGAGGAAATAGCAATAAATGAAGAGAGCTCTTTGGAAAAGAAATCAGAGGAAGTGAACACAAACGTTAAAGAAGTGTCCTTAGAAAAGAAGGTAACCGAAACAAAAGCAGAGAAACTGGATGCAGAAGTTACTGGTGAACAAACAGAAAAAATAAAGAAATTCTATGAGAATGATGAAACGAAACCAGAAAGAATAAATGAAGATTTTAAAGATTTATCCATTGACTTGTCAACAAGTATTATTACTGATAAAATTCCAGAATCAAGCTTTGAAAAAATTGAGACAGAAGCTAAAGAAATAGTTGCCGAAACAACACAGACAAAATCTGCAAAGGAAAAAATTACTGAAATTGTAGAGAAAGAAAAGGAGATAACAGCAATATCTGATAATACACAAATGGAATTAGTTGATGAATTAACTATAAAAGATGATATTTCTGAAACGAAATTAGAGAAAGTGGCAGTGGTCAAACAAGTATCTATTGAAGCGTCTGAGAAAATAATTGAGGAAGCTATAACGTATAATATTATGGAAACAGTTCAGGATAAATTTTTAGATTTCAAAGGAGTGTCAATTGATACGCCAGAGAAAGAAATTGAAGCGAAAGATGAGAGTTCTAAAACGAAAATGGAGAAAGAAAAATCAAAAGTCCAAGAAGTGTTTGTCGAAGATGACGAGAAAATAAATGTTGATAAATTGGCCGATATAGGTGAGATTTCCAAAACTAAATTAGATATCGTAAATTTAGAAGTCAAAGAAGTATCCTCTAAAGATGCTGAAGAGCCTGAGGAAATATTTGGAAAAGTTGTAAAGCGAGATAGTTCGGGAACTGAAAAAGTAGTATATGCCAAAGTCAGAGTAGCGTCTGAATCAGAAACAATAATTCGGCAAGAAATAGTAATGGATGAAAGCATTGAAGCTATAAAGAAAATGGATGCGGAGGCCAAAGAAGCCATTATTTCACCAGAGAAAATAATTATAACAGACTCTATACAAAACAAAATTATGAAAGAGAATCAAGAAAAGGTAGATAAAAAGGTTAAACAAGTGTCCTTTGAAAAGCATGATGAAATAATTAAAGAGGAAGAATTAAAGGATGAAATTTTCGAAGCGAATCTAGAAAAATGTGATGAAAAGGCTAAAGAAATATTATCTGAAATCCAAAAGGATACTTTTGAACAAGAATCAATAATGAGTGAGATTCTTGATTCAAAGTTAGGAAAGGTGAATGAAGAGGTCAAAGATTTTGAAATATCAAAAGTAGCAACAGATGAGATTATTGAAGAAACTGTGAAGGGTAAGATAAATGAAATAAAATTAGAGAAAAAAGAACAAAAAGATAAATTTGATTCTAAAGTAGAAAAAGAAAATGAAGATTTTACAACTGAAACACACAAGGAAATTGAGGAATTGACATCAAAAGATGATGCAACAGATATTAAACTAGACGAGGATGATGAAGATATGAATGAAGAATATAATCGTAAGTCAAAGAAAATAGTTAAAGACTCTTTATTAAAGGAAGAGTCAACTTCAGTTATAAAAATAGAGAAAATGGATTTGCATACAAAAACAGATATTGTTGAAGCTACAAAAGAAATAGTTGAGGACACCAAAGGAAAAGACTACGATGCACATGCAATAGATGAAACTAGTGTAGATTCGAAAGAAGAACAGGAAGTTTCTGTTGAAGCAATATTGAAGGAAGACAATGCTGACGCAATAGAAGATATTGTTGAAATTATTGGAGAACAAACTGAGGAAGTTTCATCTATAAATTTAATCGAAGACACTAAGGAAACAAAATCAGTAGATGATACAATAGAAACAGATGCTTTTAATGGAGTGTTAAAAGAAGTCGATAAATTTATAAAAGATAAGGAGAAAATAGATGTGATTGTTGATATTAAAACTGATAAAATTACTGTTGATACGAAGGAAGAAATACATGAGCACTTAAATGGAAAGAAAGAAGACGTAACAAGGGAAACTGAAAAGACCAATATCTTATTAATGAAAGAAAATGAAAGTGAAAATATAGATGTTGATGAATCGCTTCAAGAGGTACAGGATATGCTAGTGGAAGATATAACCAAAATTGAATTTGAGAAAGATCCTGCTATTGAAAAGAAGGAAATGACTCAATCTTTAAAATATTTGAAAACAGAAGAAAGTTCTAAAAATATTACTGATTCGGAAACAACGAAAATTGAAGACATCGTGTTGTCTGAATCAAATGAAACTGATGAAAAATCGAATTTAGATAAGGAGGAGGGTGATACGAAAACAAAAGTTGAAGAAAAGTCTGAAGAAAAAAGTAAAAGCGAAATAATTGAATTGAAAGCCGATACAAAATATGATAATGTGAAAGAAAGTATTTCCGAAAATTTTGAAGATAAAATGAAAGATGAAAGAATTGAAGTTTTGCGGGACGAAGCGAAACTTAAAGAATACGAATATGTAAAGAAAGATATCTCTGAAAACGAATCAAATGAAGAAGGTACGAAAGAAGAAAAAGATAAACCCACTATGAAACCCACCAAAGAAGAAAGTGTAGTTTCCGAAATTAAGATTGAAGTTATTAAAACACAAAAAGAAGAAGAACTCGAATTGATTTTAAGGGAAGAAATTCACGAAACAGTTAAATATACTGAAATTGATTTGTCAGAATCTGATAAAGAATCCAAAGAAATAGATAAAGAAAAGGTTGGATTAAATATTGAAGCTGAAAGAGTTGAAGAAGAAACAGACATCAAAGAGGATATTGCTGAATTCAAAGCAAAGATTGAAACTGACGATCAAGAATTAGAATTATCAAAAGCTGATAAATCTGTAGAGAAAGACCCCTTTGAGATTAAATCTTTAAGTGATATTGAAGAGTATGAATCCAGTAGAGATAATGAAGCTATAGAAATCAAAGATACTATCGATGATATGGATTCGAAAATCAAAGATGAAACAATAACGAAAGAGATCACGACTATCCAGAGAAGTATAGTGGAATCTCATACAGAGAAAGATATTTCAAGTGAAAAAACTGAAAGCAAAACATTGGCATATGAAAATGTACCAAGTGATGAATTTATTAAAGAAATACAAGCTATTGAGGAAGTAATAAAATCTCAAAAAATAATTGATACATTAATGGAAGAAAAATATGTCGCATCTTCGGAACAGGAAGTAACTGCATCTAAAATTAATATAGAGGATGAAGATGTACAAGATTTAAGCTCGGAATCGAAGCAGAATAAAGATGTTAATATAGAAGACGAGATCATAGACGTTAAAGAAGAAACAATAGAATTATTAACAAAAGAAAGGATTATTGTGGATGAGCTAGATGAAATGAAACAAATGACTGAAACTGTCGGAGAGAGAGAAATGTTAAAATCTGAAAATAATATTGAAATAAAGAAGGAAATGGTTAAAACTGAGGAATATGCTGATGATCTTGCAAAAGAAATAACAGATATAACCGAAAGCAAAATATCTGAAATAGAAAAGAGAGAGGAATCTAAAGAAAAACATGATGACAAATTAGAAATAACACCTCAGCCAACTGAAGAGCAAATACTGGATGCTACGGTAAATATAGAAGTTAAGAAAACATGCGAAACATTAGAAATGATTCCAACTGAAGAAGTTGAAATGTCTGTTATACATTCCAAAGAAGAATATAAAAATTTGATCGCTAAAGAAGAAATTGCAGAGCATTTGAAAGATATAGGAGAATCTTCATTAGATAAAGATAGTGAAGAAACTGAACAAGAAAACAAAGATTCTATCGCAGAATTCAATAAAATTAAATCTAGTACGGATAATGAATTCAAGAAAGGCATATCCGAAAAATATTTGAAATATGAAGAATTACAGAAAGATAGTGACAGTTCTGCAACAAAGAGTATATCTGAAAGTATTGAAGAAAAAATTTCTGAAGAATCGAAAGAAAAATATAATTTAGATAAAAATATAACTGATTCATCTTTAGAAGAAAAAAAGGATTGTGTAAAAGAGAAAGATTCTCAAAGTTTAATTGAGGCAGATAAAGAAGCATGTATCAAAAAAGAGACATGCGAATCACTAAGTGAAAAGTCTGTTAATTTTCAGGACGAGAAACAACCTATCTCAGAATCAATTGAAAACTCAAAAGAAGTTTCAGTTACTCTGCATCAAAAAGATATTGATACTGCAATTACAGAATCTATTGTAGAAACTTTTCCAAGAGAAAAACTTGAAGTTATGCCAGACTGTAGTACTATCGCTAAAAAAATGTTGGAACAGGAAACTTCCGGGGAATTATCTGATGTAAAAGAAATTATTGAAAAAAAGAAAAGCATTTCTGAAGAAATAACCACAGAAACTGTAGAAGAATCTGAAAAAGAAACATCCAATATGCTTTTAGATGAAGATATTTTGAAAGACGAAAATAAACTTGAAAAAGTGCTAATGGATGATAAATGCAATTTAGAATCACAAAGTGATCTAGAAATTGTAGAAGAAAAAGTTATTGAAATTAGTTCTAATGAAACGAAAGAGACCAATATAGTAGAAGCATCAAGTGAGAAAGAAGATTTTAAAGATATAGTGCCAGAGCAGAAAGATGATTCCGAAGACAAGTCAGAAAAAATTATTTCAGAGGAAGTAAAAATCAAAATTGTTGGAAGTACTGAAAAATCGAAAGATAAGTTGGTTGATTCTAAGGAAAATCTCTCTTTTGAGACTGAAATTAAAACTCGAGATATAGAAGGAATAGAAGAGATTCGTGAAGATGGTAAAGACAACGGTGATATTAAAGATATTAAAGAGGCAGATAAAGACATAGACGAATTGAAAGGAAACGAACTTTCAGATGTTATTGAAGAAATTATTGTGGAAGAAATAGTTTATGAAAAGAAAATTGTTGCTGAAGCATCTGTTTCCAGAGAAACAGTAGTTCCGTTCTTAGAAGAACAACAAATAACGAAGCACGGTGATGCGAAAGAGAAAGACAAAGCAAATGACACAGAAACTATTTTATCATTGAAAGATCAAAAGCAAGAAATAGAATCTGATATTTCATCTCCTATCGAAAAACATACACAACAAAGAGAAAAGATAGTAAGTATTCAAGAAATTACTTCTGAAACTGAAGTAAGCACTGTTAATAAGGAATCTGATTCTGAATTTAAGTCAAAAGATATGATGGAAGTTGAAGAGAAAATTATAAAAAATGTAGTTTCTATAAAAGATGGTTCTTTAGAGACACATTTGTTGAAAGAATTCACGGATATACATGAAATGAAACACATCTCGGAAAAAAATAAAGATGAAGAAAAAACGAAGAAAATATCTGAAAATGAAGAACTATCTGTAGAAGCAAATTTAGAAAATATTGAAACGGAAATTGAAAGTTCTTCAGTAGAAATAGAAGCCAAAGTGAAAGAAGACACAATTAAAGTAAAAGATTTAGCAGACGTAAACATTGATATTGAATGTACTGAAGAAATTCATCAAATAGAAAGTGTTTCGTCTTCTCACTTAAGAGATGGTAAATTATCTGAGGAGGTTAAAGAACCCGAAGAATCCAAAATACATGGTGAATCGGAATCTATTTCTGAAATAGAGAAGTCCAAATCTCCAATTTCTTTATTTGTTACTGAACCATCCTTTGATATACCGATTTCTACAGATGAGGAAGAAGAACGTGAAAAATCAACCGAAGATAAAAAATCATCTTCAACAAAAGAAGAAAGAATGTCAAGGGAAAAGAAATTAGAGAAGAAAAAGTCATCTTCAGATGGTGATAGTAGCGGGGATCAAAATTTGGACGAATTAGCAAGAAAATCACATAAAATTTCTGCTAGTTCTGCACCATTGCACAAAGAGTCTAGAAAATCTTCAACCAGCTCCAATTCTAGCGCAAACGTTAAGGAAAGAAAATCCAAATTGCAGGAGACAGACTCTTCGTCGTCGTGCACAGATGATAAGGAAACTCAAGATATTAAACAACAACGAATTAAAGATGCTGATTTGGGATCGTCATCTTCATCTTCATCTTCTAAAACTAAATCTTCTTCCGATTCTAACGATGATCATCCTGAAAAAGTAAAAGTAAAAACACTTAAATCTAGAGATGATAAAACAAAAAAACATTTGAGTAAACTTTCTGGATCTTCAAAAACAGATTCTTCATCAGAATCTGATGCCGAAGGAACAAAACGAGAAAGAAGGAAAATGAGGACGCCAAAATTAAAAGAAAAGAGGAAATCACATAACTCAGCTACTCATTCGAAACATAAAAGTTCGAATAAGAAAGATACTGTAGAAGCTTTTGAAGAATCTATAAAAACTGTACCAGAAGCTGTACCGCATGCTTTTACTAGTGACATATGTATAGCTAAAAAGAATGACCTGGTAGATAATGGTTCAAAAATAATAGATACCATTGAAATTAAAGAACCTGTAACAAAAGCTGATATAGAATCCCCAGAAGTAGAAATATCTATAATTAAATCAGCTGAAGAAGCGTTAGATGTAAACACCCAAGTGTTAGAAGATATTACAGAATCACCCATCTATGATGTTTTAAAAGCTGAAAATGCTGAAATAGTTACAGTTTCCTCTGATACTACTCCAGCATCTACACCAATTTCTCCTAAACCACCTTATAAGAGTATATCTGAGAAAGGAAAAGAATACTTATCTAAGGAATTTATTGCTGATGACGATTTTACCGAAGATCCTTCTGTCTTTGTGGGAAGAAACTACGACCTAATGACAACATCAATATGCTATGAAGGTGATATAATGACATCTTCCATGTACGGAGATGATTTCGAAGCTTTTGGGGTGGCTGGACCTTCTGATATTACAGAAGAAGAAAGTTCGCACATATTAATGTGTGGAAGAGACGATATAATGTCAACCTCTGTTTACGGTTCCTTAATTGAAAGTGATGAAGTATACGAAGAAACGAGATTTTCACAAAACTTAGAAGACATTAATATCAAGTCAGGCAAATCACCTAGAGAATACATATGCAAAGAAGCTATAGATAGCGGCAGACCCTTTTCTCCAAAGAGTGATACGACTGCCAGTGATGTTGTTGGCAAAGATGGCTTAGATTCTCTAGATTCGTATAGATTTTCGGAAAACATAGATGACAATGAAATTGAGAAACCAACTTCTCCAAGAAGCGATATATCAAGAAAAAGTGATGAATCTGGAAAAGATTCAGCATTTGACGATAAAGATAAAATGTCTAGTTTAGATAGTCAGAATCTTTCTTCTATACCTGAACCTCATTCAAAAGATATTACATCGGAAACACTTGCAACTTTGACTGAGGATGATATAAAAGAAAAATCTATGTCAAAAGAAACCGAGCATCCTTATTATACTGAGTACAAGCAAAGCACTGCCATTTTTGATAAGTCAGATAAAACAGATTCCTATGTAACTGTTTCTTCTGTAGAAGCAACTTTGGAAACAGAAACTTTAAGTAGTGTAACTTTTAAGGATGAGGATAACTTAGAAAAAATAGATTCAACAAAATCGGAAAAAAGTCCAACTTTACAATTTCCAAAAAGCTTAGTTACTGAAGATATTACAGAAGAGTCATTCACATGTAAGTCGGAGAGCAGTACCAAACAGATTTCAACTTTTGAAGAAGCAATTTCTAACATAAGCAAAGATATTGTAACTACAACGACAACGACAGTGAGAAACATTGCTACAGAAAGCACGTCTATCAAACCAGAAGTAAAGCCAGAAAGAAGTTTTGAGAAAACCACTGGTATCAAGAGTGTTGGTGGACCTAAAACAATAACTAGGCGGACAACAGTATGTGGAGCAGAGCCATATCCGTTTCAAGATGATGAAAGTGAAGAATCAAGAAGAAGAAGCCTCTGTCAAGAGGAGCTTAATGAAGATGTGCAACAATCTGTACTTAAAGATGTATCTAGTCGGTATATTGTTAAGCGGTCAATAAGTGAGAAAAATCAGGAAACATTGTCAAATCTTGAAGAGGAATCCAAAAGTAGCGAAAGTGATGAAAAATATCGAACAATTGTCAAGAGGACATTTTATTCAAGTTCTTCTCCAGATTCTTTAGCATCAAAAGATATAGGTACATCATTCATTAAAGAACCAATTTCATTACCCGCACCCACCGAACTTTCAGAAGAAAAGTTTTCTCAAGATTTTGAAAAATCTGAACATGAAACATCAGCGTATGAATCTTCAGTAGAATCAACAACATTGAAGCATCATTCTTCAACATTATCATCATCTCATACTCATTCCATGTCAACAACGTCTACCGAAGAATCTGTTAAAAAATCTCCACAAGATGAACATAACCTATCAAGAGAATCTCTTGACACCTTTAGCGTTCAA
>JAQGCT010000003.1:0-16936 GCA_034700045.1 Haplophthalmus danicus | reverse complement strand
ATAATATGCAATATGCATTTTTGTATCATGATTTAGCATCGACTTAACTTTTATTAAAGGAGATTCAACATTTTTCCGAGAAATCACCCATCAAAGTAGGTGGAAATTGATGAAAATCAACATTTTCAATACGTCATCAATCCTAAACTACAGACGAATCAAATATAACACCTGTGTAATATGACTGTTTGTTTCATGATTTAAAATGTATTTAACTTTTGTTATAGGAGACTCAATACTTTTCCAAGAAATCACCTCTCAAAGTATGTGGAAATCAATAAAAATCAACATTTTCAATACGTCATCAATTTTAAACCAGGGCCAGGTGGAAATTGATGAAAATCAACATTTTCAATATGTCATAAATCTTAAACCAGAGACGAATCAAATATAAGACCTGTGCAATATGCATCTTTGTATCATGATTTAGCATCGACTTAACTTTTATTAAAAGAGATTCAACATTTTTCCGAGAAATCACCCATCAAAGTAGAGGAAATTGATGAAAATGAACATTTTCAATACGTCATCAATCCTGAACTCCGGCGAATCAAATATAACACTTGTGTAATATGACTCTTTGTATCATGATTTATAAAATATTTAACTTTTATTATAGGAGACTCAATAATTTTCTAAGAAATTACATCTCAATGTAGGTGGAAATCGATAAAAATCCACATTTTCAATACGTCATAAATCATAAAAAAAGGACAAGTTGAAATTAATGAAAATCAACATTTTCAATACGTCATATATCTTAAACCAGGGACGAATCAAATATAAGACCTGTGCAAATATGACTCTTTGTACCATGATTCAAAATATATTTAACTTTTATTATAGGAGACTCAACATTTTTCCAAGAAATCACTTTTCAAATTAGGTGAAAATTGATAGAAATCAACACTTTCAATATGTCATAAATCTTAAACCAGAGACGAATCAAATATAAGACCTTTGTAATATGCCTTTTTATATCATGATTTAGCATATATTTAACTTTTATTAAAGGAGACTCAAAACTCTTCCGAGAAATGACCATTCAAATTTGGTGGAAATCGATAACAATCAACATTTTCAATATGTTTTAAATCTTAAACCAGGGTCGAATCAAATATAAGACCTGCGCAATATGTTTCTATGCATCATGATTTATCATATTTTTAAATTTTATTAAAGGAGACTCAAAACTTTTCGAGAAGTCAACTCTCAAACTAGATGGAAATCGATAAAGAAATCAACATTTTCAGTACGCCACAAATCTTAAACCTTTTAATAAAGGAGACTTAAAACTTTTCTAGGTGGAAAGTGGTAAAAAATTAACATTTTTAATACTTCAAAAATCTCAACACACGAACTAATCACATATAGTACCTGTGTAATATGCCTGTTTATATCATGATTTAGAATATATTTAATTTTTATTAAAGGAGATTTAAAACTTTTACGAGGAATCACCCCTCAAAGTAGGTGAAAATCGATAAAAATCAATATTTTCAATACGTCATTAATCATAAAACAATGACGAATCAAATATAAAACCTGTGCAATATAGTTTTATGCATCATGATTTATTATATTTTTGAATTTTATTACAATAGACTCAAAACTTTTCGAGAAGTCAACTCTCAAACTAACTGGAAATCGATAAAGAAATCAACATTTTTAGAACGTCACAAATCTTAAACCTTTTAATAAAGGAGACTTAAAACTTTTCTAGGTGGAAAGTGATAAAAAATTAACATTTTTAATACTTCAAAAATCTCAGCCCACTTACGAATCAAATATAAGACCTGCGTATTATGCCTCTTTGTATCATGATTTAGAATATATTTAACTTTTATTAAAGGAGACTCAAAACTTTTCCGAGAAATCACCCCTCAAAGTAGGTGTAAATCGATAAAAATCAACATTTTCAATTGGTCATTAATCTTAATCTAATGACGAATCAAATATAAGACCTGTGCAATATGGTTTTATGCCTCATGATTTATCATATTTTTAAATTTAATTAAAGGAGACTCATAACTTTTTGAGAAGTCAACTCTCAAACTAACTGGAAAGCGATAAAGAAATCAACATTTTCAGTACGTCACAAATCTTAAACCTTTTCATAAAATAGACTTAAAACTTTTCTAGGTGGAAAGTGATAAAAAATCAACCTTTTCAATAGGTCAAAAATCTCAACCCACGGACGAATCAAATATAAGACCTGTGCAATGTTTTATGCATCATGATTTTCATATTTTTAAATTTTATTAAAGGAGACTCAAAACTTTTCGAGAAGTCAACTTTCAAACTAACTGGAAATCGATAAATAAATCAACATTTTCAATACGTTAAAAATCTTAAACCTTTTAATAAAGGAGACATAAAACTTTTTTAGGTGGAAAGGGATAAAAAATCAACATTTTCAATAGGTCAAAAATCTCAGCGCACGGACGAATCAAATATAAGACCTGCGTAATATGCCTCTCATAATTTAACATATATTTAACTTTTATTATAGTCTAAAACTGAGAAATCACCCCTCAAAATAGGTGAAAATCGATTAAAATCAACATTTTCAATACGACATAAATCTTAAACCACGAAAGAATCAAATATAAGAACTATGCAATATTGTTCTACGCATCATGATTTATCATATTTGTAATTTTTATTAAAGGAGACTCAAAACTTTTCGAGAAGTCAACTCTCAAGCTAACTGGAAATCGATAAAGAAATCAAGATTTTCAGTACGTCACAAATCTTAAACCTTTTAAATAGACTTAAAACTTTTCTAAGTGGAAAGTGATAAAAAATCAACATTTTCAATACGTCAAAAATCTCAACCAACGGACGAATCAAATATAAGATCTGTGTAATATGCCTCTTTGAATCATGATTTAGCATATATTTAACTTTTATTAAAGGAGAATCAAAACTTTTCCGAGAAATCACTAATCAAAGTAAGTGGAATTCTATAAAAATCGACATTTTCAATACGTCATATTTTTAAATTTCATTAAAGACTCAAAACTTTTCAGGAAGTCAACTATCAAGCTAACTGGAAATCGATAAAGAAATCAACATTTTTATTACGCCACATATCTTAAACTATTTAGTAAAAGAGACTTAAAACTTTTCTAGGTGGAAAGTAATAAAAAATCTACATTTTCAATACGTCTAAAACCTCAACCCACAGACGAATCAAATATAAGACCGGTGTAATATGCCTCTCTGTATCATGATTTAGCATATATTTAACTTTTATTAAAGGAAACTCAAAATTTTAAGAGAAATCACCCCTCGAATTAGGTGGAAATCGATAAAAATCAACATTTTCAATGCGTCATAAATCTTAAACCACGGACGAATCAAATAGAAGACCAGTGCAATATTGTTCTATCTATCATAATTTATCATTTTTTAAATTTTATTAAAGGACTCAAAAATTTTTAAGAAGTCACCTCTCAAACTAACTGGACATCGATAAAGAAATCAATTTTTAGTACGTCACAAATCTTAAACCTTTTAATAAAGGAGACTTAAAACTTTTCTTGGTGGAAAGTGATAAAAAATTAACATTTTCAATACGTCAAAAATCTCAAAACACAGACGAATCAAATATAAGACCGGTGTAATGTGCTTCTTTGTATCATGATTTAGCATATATTTAACTTTTATTAAAGGACTCAAAATTTTCCGAGAAATCACCCCTCAAATTAGGTGGAAATCGATAAAAATCAATATTGTTAGTACGTCACAAATATTAAACCTTTTAATAAAGGTGACTTAAAACTTTTCTAGTATATATTTAATTTTTATTATAGGAGACTCAAAACTTTTCTAAGAAATCGTTTCTCAATGTAGGTGGAAATCTATAAAAATCAACATTTTCAACACATCTTAAATCTGAAACCACAGACGTACCAAATATAAGATATCTGCAATATGGTTCTATGCATCATGATTTATCATATTTTTAAATTTTATTAAAGGAGACTCAAAACTTTTCGAGAAGTTAACTCTCAAACTAACTGGACATCGATAAAGAAATCATTTTTTAGTGCGTCACAAATCTTAAACCTTTTAATAAAGGAGACTTAAAACTTTTCTAGGTGGAAAGCGATAAAAAAATAACATTTTCAATACGTCAAAAATCTCAAAACACGGACGAATCAAATATAAGACCGGTGTAATATGCCTCTTTGTATCATGATTTAGTATATATTTAACTTTTATCAAAGGAAACTCAAAATTTTACGACAAATCACCCCTCAAATTAGGTGGAAATCGATAAAAATCAACATTTTCAATGCGTCATAAAACTTAAACCACGGACGAATCAAATATAAGACCTGCGCAATATGGTTCTATCCATCATAATTAATTACATTTTTAAATTTTATTAAAGGAGGCTAAAAACTTTTCGAGAAGTCAACTCTCAAACTAACTGGACATCGATTAAGAAATCAATTTGTAGTACGTCACAAATCTTAAACCTTTTAATAAAGGAGACTTAAAACTTTTCTAGGTATAAAGCGATAAAAAATTAACATTTTCAATACGTCAAAAATCTCAAAACACAGACGAATCAAATATAAGACATGTGCAATTTAGTTTTTTGCATCATGTTTTATCATATTTTTAAATTTTATTAAAGGAGACTCAAAGCTTTTCGAGAAGTCGGCTCTCAAACTAACTGGAAATCGATAAGGAAATCAAAATTTTTAGTACGTCACAAATTTTAAACCTTTTAATAAAAGAGAAAACTTTTCTAGGTGGAAAGTGATAAAAAAATCAACATTTTCAATACCTCAAAAACCGCAACCCACGGCCGAATCAAATATAAGACCTTTGTAATATGCCTCTTTGTATCATGATTTAGCATATATTTAAATTTTATTAAAGGAGACTTAAAACTCTTCCGAGAAATCGCCATTCAAATTAGGTGGAAATTTATAAAAATCAACATTTTTAACACGTCATAAATCTTAAACCAAGGACGAACCAAATATATAAGACCTCTGCAATATAGTTGTATGCATCATGATTTTTCATATTTTTAAATTTTATTAAAGGAGACAAAACTTTTCGAATAGTCAACTCTCAAACTAACTGGACATCGATAAAGAAATAAACATTTTCAGTACGTCACAAATCTTAAACCTTTTAATAAATTAGACTTAATACGTTTAGGTGGAAAGTGATAAAAAATCAACATTTTCAAAACGTTAAAAATCTCATAATTAAAAAATCAACATTTTCAATACGCCAGAAATCTTAAACCAGGGACGAATCAAATATAAGACCTGGTCAATTTGGTTTTACGGATCATGGTTTATCTTATTTTTAAATTTTATTAAAGAAGACTCAAAATTTTTTGAGAAATCAATTCTCAAACTAACTGGACATCGATAAAGAAATCATTTTTTAGTATGTCACAAATCCTAAACCTTTTAATAAAGGAGACTTAAAACTTTTCTAGATGGAAAGCGATAAAAAATTAACATTTCCAATACGTCAAAAATCTCAAAACACGGACGAATCATATATAGGACCAGTGTAATATACCTCTTTGTATCATGATTTAGCATATATTTAACTTTTATTAAATTAGACTCGAAATTTTCCGAGAAATCACTCTCGAATTAGGTGGAAATCGATAAAAATCAACATTTTCAATGCGTCATCAATCTTAAACCACGGACGAATCAAATATAAGACCTGTGCAATATGGTTCTATCCATCATAGTTAATTATATTTTTAATTTTATTAAAGGAGACTAAAAACTTTTCGAGAAGTCAACTCTCAAACTAACTGGACATCGATAAAGAAATCAATTTTTAGTACGTCACAAATCTTATGCCTTTTAATAAAGGAGACTTAAAACTTTTCTAGTATATATTTAACTTTTATTATAATAGACTCAAAACTTTTCTACGAAATCGTTTTTCAATGTAGGTGGAAATCTATAAAAATCAACATTTCCAACACATCATAAATCTGAAACCACAGACGAACTAAATATAAGCTATCTGCAATATGGTTCTATGCATCATGATTTATCATATTTTTAAATTTTATTAAAGGAAACCCAAACTTTTCGAGAAGACAACTCTCAAACTAACTGAACATTGATAAAGAAATCCTTTTTTAGTACGTCCCAAATCTTAAACCTTTCAATAAAGGAGACTTAAAACTTTTCTAGGTGGAAAGTGATAAAAAATCAAAATTTTCAATACGTCAAAAATCTCAAAACACGGACGATTCAAATATAACATCGGTGTAATATTTTCAAACATTTTCAATGCGTCCTAAATCTTAAACCACTGACGAATCAAATATAAGACCTGTGCAATATTTTTCTATGCATCATGATTTATCAGGTCTTATGATTTTTTATCACTTTCCGCCTAGAAAAGTTTTAAGTCTCTTTTATCAAAAGGTTTAAAATTTGTGACGTACTAAAAATGTTGATTTCTATATCGATTTCCAGTTCGTTTGAGAGTTGACTTCTCGAAAAGTTTTGAGTCTCCTTTAATAAAATTTAAAAATATGATAAACCATGATGAAGAAACCATAGAAAACATAGAAATCATAGAAAACTAAATTGCCCAGGTCTTATATTTCATTCGTTCCTGGTTTAAGATTTAAGACGTATTGAAAAGGTCGATTTTTTTATAGTACAACATTTCTGACGTATTGAAAATGTTGTTTTTTTTATTATGAGATTTTTAACGTTTTGAAAATGTTTATTTTTTATCACTTTCCACCTAGAAAAGTTTTAAGTCTTTTTATTAAAAGGTTTAATATTTGTGACGTACTGAAAATGTTGATTTTTATCGATTTCCACCTAATTTGAGGGGTGATTTCTCGGAAAATTTTGAGTCTCCTTTATTAAAAGTTAAATATATGCTAAATCATGATACAAAGAGGCACTTTACACCGGTCTTATATTTGATTCGTCCGTGTTTTGAGATTTTTGACGTATTGAAAATGTTAATTTTTTATCGCTTTAATAATTTATTAAAAGGTTTAAGATTTGTGACGTAGTGAAAATGTTGATTTCTTTATCGATGTCCAGTTAGTTTGAGAGTTGACTACTCCTAAAAGTTTGAGTGTATTTTAATAAAATTTGAAAATATGATAAATCATGATGCATAGAACCATATTGCACAGTTCTTACATTTGATTCGTCCGTGGTTTAAGATTTATGGCGCACTGAAAATGTTGATTTTTATCGATTTCCATCTACTTTGAGGGGTGATTTCTCAATATACCTCTGCAATATGGTTCTATGCATCATGATTTATCATATTTTTAAATTTTATTAAAGGAAACCCAAAACTTTTCGAGAAGTCAACTTTCAAACTAACTGGAAATCAATAGGGAAATCAACATTTTCAGTATGTCACCAATCTTAAACCTTTTAATAAACGAGACTTAAAAATTTTCTAAGTGGAAAGTGATAAAAAATCAACATTTTCAATACGTCAAAAATTTCAACTCACGGACGAATCAATTATAAGATCTGTGTAATATGCCTCTTTGTATCATGATTTACTATA
Source organism: Haplophthalmus danicus (assembly GCA_034700045.1). Classification (NCBI taxonomy): domain Eukaryota; kingdom Metazoa; phylum Arthropoda; class Malacostraca; order Isopoda; family Trichoniscidae; genus Haplophthalmus; species Haplophthalmus danicus. The sequence goes on along the minus strand of JAQGCT010000003.1, from coordinate 9,376 downwards.
TATTTAACTTTAGTATATATTTATAGGAGACTCAAACTTTTCCGAGAAAGCAACTCTCAAAATAGTGGAAATCTATAAAAATGAACATTTTCAATACGTCATAAATCTTAAACCACGGACGAATCAAATATAAGACCTGTTTTGTATCATGATTTAGCATATATTTAACTTTTATTATAAGAGACTCAAAACGTTTTCGAGAAATAAAACCTCCAAATAGGTGGAAATCGATTAAAATCAACATATTCAATACGTCATAAATCTTAAACCACTAACGAAACAAATATAAGACCTGTGGAATAAGATTCTATGCATCATGGTTTATCATATTTTTAAATTTTATTAAAGGAGACCCAAAACTTTTTGAGAAGTCAACTCTCAAACTAACTGGAAATCGATAAAGAAATCAACATTTTCAGTATGTCACAAATCTTAATCCTTTTAATAAAGGAGACTTAAAACTTTTCTAGGTGGAAAGAGATAAAAAAGTCAACATTTTCAATACGTCAAAAATCTCAACCCACGGACGAATCAAATATAAGACCTATGTAATATGCCTCTTTGTATCATGATTTAGCATATATTTAACTTTTATTATAGGAGACTCTAAACTTTCCCGAGAAATCGTTCCTCAAAGTAGGTGGAATTCTATAAAAATCAACATATTCAACAGATCATAAATCTGAAACCACGGACGTATTCAATATAAGACCTGTGGAATATGGTGATATGCATCATGATTTATCATATTTTTAAAATTTATTAAATAGACTCAAAACTCTTTTGAGAAATCAACTCTCAAACTAAATGGAAATCGATTAAGAAAGCAACATTTTCAGTACGTCACAAATCTTAAACCTTTTAATAAAGGAGACTTAAAACTTTCCTAGGCAGAAAGTGACAAAAAATCAACATTTTCAATAGGTCAGTAATCTAAACCCAAAGGCGAATCAAATATAAGACCTGTGTAATATGCCTCTTTATATCATGATTTAGAATATATTTAACTTTTATTAAAGGGGACTCAAAACTTTTCCGAGAAATTACTAATCAAAGTAAGTGGAAATCGATAAAAATCAATATTTTCAATACACCATAAATCTTAAACCAAGGACGAATCAAATATAAGACCTGTGCAATATGGTTCTACGCATCATGATTTATCGTATTTGTATATTTTATTAAAGAAGACTCATAATTTATCGAGAAATCAACTCTCAAACTAACTATAAGAATCAAATAGAAGACCTGTGCATTAAATTAAATTTTATTAAAGGAGACTCAGAACTTTTCGAGAAGTAAACTATCAAACTAACTGGAAATCGATGAAGAATTCAACATTTTCAGTACGTCACAAATCTTAACCTTTTAATAAAGGAGACTAAAACTTTTCTAGGTGGAGTGATAAAAAATAAACATTTTCAATACGTCAAAAATCTCAACCCACGGACGAATCAAATATATAACCCATGTAATATGCCTCTTTGTATCATGATTTATCATTTATTTAACATTTAGTAAAGGAGACTCAAAGCTTTTTCGAGAAATCACTAATCTAAGTAAGTGGAAATCGATAAAAATCAATATTTTCAACACCATAAATCTGAAACCACGGACGAATCAAATATAAGACCCGAGGAATATTGTTCTACGCATCATGATTTATCATATTTGTAAATTTTATTAAAGACTCAAAACTTATCGAGAATTCAACTCTCAAGCTAACTGGAAATCGATAAAGAAATCAACATTTTCAGTACGTCATAAATCTTAAACCACGGACGAATCAAATATAAGACCTATTAAACCATGATTTTTCATATTTTTAAATTTTATTAAATTAGACTCAAAACTTTTCGAGAATTCAACTATCAAGCTAACTGGAAATCGATAAAGAAATCAACATTTTCAGTACGTCACAAATATTAAACCTTTTAATAAAGGAGACTTAAAACCTTTCTAGGCGGAAAGTGATAAAAAAATCAATATTTTCAATAGGTCAATCTCAACCCACGGACGAATCAAATATAAGACCTGTGTAATATGCCTCTTTGTATCATGATTTATCATATATTTAACTTTTATTAAAGGAGACTTAAAACTTTTCCAAGAAATCACTCCTCAAAGTAAGTGAAAATCGATAAAAATCAACATTTTCAACACATCATAAATCTGAAACCACGGACGAATCAAATATAAGACCTGTGCAATATGGTTCTATGCATCATGATTTATCACATTTTTAAATTTTATTAACACATTGCTTGCCACAATGTATTAAAAAAATTCCACGGTGGTGTCATCTAAATTTTTGAAAGTTTCGAAAAATCCGCCTTATTTTTTTTGTTTTTGTTTTAGGAAGCTGTAGTGGAAGAGGAAGGAGAAGAGGAATTAAATGAAGATGGAAAGGATGACGGTGATGAGAGAGAGAATTGTGAAGATATAGAAATGGAGGTCGTGGAGGAAGTTCCTGCAATGAAGAAATCCGGAAAGAAGACGAAGAAATTGCTAAAGAAAAAGAATGCTAAAAAACAAATTAGCAAGAAGGATGCGGTAGAAAAGGATGAACCGCACAGTGCTTCTGATTTAGTGGAATGCGAGACAATGGAAGAGAATAAGAGTGAAGGAGTGAAGACTCCAAAAATATTACTAAAAAAGAAAGGGAAGAAGAAAAACGGAAAAGATTCTCTACTGGCCAAATTGAATGAAGAAATTAACGAGAAAGCCATTGACGAAATATTTGATAAATTGGAGAAGAAGAAATTGAAGAAATCGAAAGAAAATTCCACTTCGAATTCCGCTTCAACTGCAGAGAAATCCGAGTCCAGTTCACCGAAGAAATCGAAGGGTCAGAATACAAAGTCTAAAAAATCCAAAAAAGAAAAAATTGTGAAAAAAAGAAAAATTGAAAAAATCGATGATTCTACTTCGGAAAAGAATGAAGAAGAGAATAAAGATTCTGTTCCTTCTGATATGAATACAGTAAGTATTATTATTGTTATTATTATTATTATGAGATTATAAAGATTGATTTAAAAATAATTCTAAAACATTATGTTCTGAATATTATGAAAGTTCCGGAGTGGGTAACATTAAACGAAGTGAAATAAGTGCTTCTATAATGGTGTGGTTTAATATTTGAATGAACAATTATATTATATTACTTGGAATTACTGGCATAGAAATTTTGGTGTATATATATATAAAAAATTAGGTGTGATGAATGATAAGGTGATCTTTTTAACATGCAACTTTATTTCTCACTCTTCACTTCAGTTCATGTAATTCAACTGTAATTTGAGATGATCCAGGGAGGTTATCCTGGGTTTTGTATCTGGGTTATATTCAGACGCATGGGGAACCAGAGTATTCTTTAAGTCATTTAATAACATACTGGAACGTATAAAAAAAAATTGTTTTTAATTTTAGATCAAGGATCGAAAACTGGGCACAGCGCGACCAGATTATGCCTTCCTCAGGAATAAAATAGAAAATGAGTCTGATGACGAGGATGACGAAGGATTTGAAGATATATTTGATAATGAGGAGAATGTCAAATTGTTTCAGTAAGTAAGAAAGATGGTGTGTCCATTTTCTTTACTTACACAAGAGTCATGGGATATATCAGAATTGTTGGAAATTTAGTAATTGAATTAGCATTTGATGGTTTGTGGTTCTTAAAAATAGTATTTATTTCATAGAACTGTATGTAGATAATAATTAACATCAGGATTCAAAAGACATGAATCAGGTTAATACGCAGTCGGTCATTTAAATATATAAGTAATCATATTAATTTTAAATCTAACCTCTTAACCAAATCACTACCATTAAAGCAAGCTAACTAGTCTAATTTTATATTAATTAAATAGTAATTCTATAAAAAATTTACAGAGAGGAAAAGAAAACCCAGGAAGAAGGAAATAAAGTGAAAGATATCGACACCTTCCTCCCAGGATGGGGTAATTGGAGCGGCCCCGGAATTGTTCCTTCTGCGAAAAAGAGGAAAAGATTTAGGTGAGTTTGGAGTTCATTTTTTTTTTCTATTGTTTCATTTTTAATACTACAGTAATAATAAATGTCAGTTTCTTGGAATTCCATTTATTTAAACAATTTTTCACGTTCAATAAAAACTCTTCAAGTATTTTGTAGTTCATTCTTTTGTTGTCTGTGCCTAATGGTAGAAAGAACTATACCAGCATATTCTGCTATATCATTTTTCATAAAGGATTCGAAGAAAGAAAGGTTCTCTTAATCAGGCTGACTATATTAAAACCAGATTCTATCTTCGATGTAATACAGAATTATTGTTTATAAAGGATATGCTTCAACCATAAATGCTTCTCTGATTTTTGTTTATTTGTTTATCCTATGTATATAACGGAACTTTCTATCACTTGAAATCGAAGCCTACTAGTAGAATTCTTAAATGTAGTTTCCTTTTAAGATTTTTATTTGAAGTTAATTCAGATTTCAGTTTACTTAGTTTTAAATTTAAATGTATTAATATTATTATTATTTAGTTTCTGTCAGAGATTTTATGTCTTATGCCAGTGGGGAATAACGCCAAAGAAATATATATGATTATGAATGTAAATTGCATTAAAATTATTTTAATAATTTTATTATTATTATTAGGTATTCTGTCAAAATTTAAATCAACTAATTAGCCTTGATTTTGTTAGTTTAATATTAATTTGTTTTTCAGGATCAAAGCTCCAACGGCGCAACCAAATAAATATGCCAAAATTGGTAATGTAATTTATAATGAAAAGAATGACGTACATGACAATCTTCGAAAGATGATGGTAAGAAGCTTATGTAGTTTTTAAAATGTTCACATCGAAATTCTTTACCTTTGACTTTTATTACACAAACACCTGTCATTATATTTTCAGGTAAGCGATGTTCCTTATCCATTTACAACGGTGAAAGATTTCGAGGCATCTGTTAGACAGCCCATTAGTAGCACATTTGTCCCTGAAACTGTCCACAAAAAGCTTATTGCACCAGCAGTGGTTCACAGGATGGGTCAAGTGATATATCCGATGAGCGAAGAGATTCTTATCAAGGAACACGAGATGAAGAAGAAGAATGAATCCAAATTGGAGGAGAAATTGGATGAAAAACTTGGTTTGAAGAGAAAGGCAGATTTCATATTTAGAAACAAGAAAACCAAGAAAAATAAAAAAATAGTTAAAGCTCTTGTTGTGTAATTGTAAAATTAATTTTTTATTATAAATTAAATTTATTTTTTGAATTCTTTGGTTTCATCCTTTATTGATTTGTCGTCCAGAAATATTATTTAACGAGTAAAAATCCATAAATATAAATTTTGGAATATTAAAACAAAACCAAATACAAGCACTATTTAAGCTTGATAGATAGATATTAAAATGTATAAATTCCGATTTTTGGAATTTTAAATAATTATCTTAATAAATGAAGTTGATAGGTACCTTCCTACTTTCTATTTTGAATGTTTAAAGAAGGACGAAAAAATGGACATTAAATTAATAAATAAACTATGATAGGTTTGAATATTAATTGTATTTTCATCGATATATGATAGTAGAATAGTGTTGCATAATTATAAATATTTTGGGGTAAGTTTTTAGCTTTACCTTTACATCTAGACTTTCTGAAACAAAATGAAAATATTACATAAATTATTATAGTATGTATAATAAATCCTAAGTAATTTTAAGATTAAAATAAACTTAATAGACCATATAAACCTTAAGAAATCGCTACATACTCTCCTACTACATTTATATGTATTTTAAACAACAATCGGTAAATCATCGAAACAGGAAGAGGTTAATATATTTGCTTAGCACAATTTCTAAAATACATGAAAGTCTTTGAGATGTTTCGTCGCAAGTTTGGCTCAAAAAGTATCTACAATAGTTAGGAATTACGTCATTTTCTTGCCAGAAAGTAGCTCGGGAATCATCTCGGTGTTAAGTGACGAAGGGAACCTATTCACGCGTCTATCGATCTGCCGAGTGTATGTGTATTGAGAATTCACTTCGCGGACCTCCCCTTTCTCTACGCGAGTTTCATACTTACTGGATCGTACATGGCGCTTCATTAAACCTGCAACTGAAGAGATGAGCCAAAAAGGATTGTGTTCATTTGTTGTTGAGCGCTGAAAGGAAAATAGTCTTTCGTGTGAACTCGCATTAGTGGCCGTAGGAAAAAATGTAACCGTACAGAGTGAAGGACATCTGGAAGAACCTGAGGGGAATTGACAGTCCTTTAGATCGTGAAGTCAAAGATATCGCTTTCTATACAATCTCATTGTAACGCTCCACCTGTGAATTTCTAGATTCATATCTACCTCGAATAAGAAAAGTGGTTGAGATAATTGCCAAGCACAGTTTGTTTTGTACCATTAATATTAAGAGTGCTTACCACTAAAATCAATTCCCGAGAAATATATACATTACACTGCCTTTGATGCTGATGAAAGACTATGGCATTTTCGAAGAAATTCATTCGGCGTCGCGCATGGCGTGGAATACATCAATGAGAAACTTGTAAGTACCTTTGAGTTGACTAATAAAGAAAAAACAATTATTTACCTCTTCATTTGTGGGTAACCAGCCACACTGCAATCAACGTAAATTTAGTGCTGTTGCCAGTGATGAAACTAGTAACAGAACCAAGGTAAGACCTAGTTTGTTTAAGACTAGAAATATTACAAGATAACACAATTATATAATTGCTAACAAGCACTTAACATCAAATACAATCAGATATTGACATGTCTTGGGGGTCTGATTACATGTATGTTATTCAAAAGGGGTCAATTAGGATATTAGCACAGGATAAAGAACAACCAGTAGAATTACGCTAATGTTATAAGTTAAAATGCGGGGGTATTAAATGAAGTTTCTAGTTTGACCTTGAAAAGTGATATTGCAAAATTTATTTTTTGTCTAAATTGTTAAATGATTGCTAATAAGATAAAATTATAACTTTTAGTATTTTTATACAATTTTTAAACACTTTGGATAGTATTTTGTCAGATATATAACGTAATTTGAAATAGCGCAATTAAAAAATAGAGTAATATAGAAATCTCGTTACTTTCTTGTGATTGGTGGAGAGTGAAGGAGACTAATGGGAGACTAATGACGTCATCTTTCCGACGAAATATTGCCACTCGAATGTGCAGTCTTTTGAAAAATTGAGTGTTTTAATTGTTGATGAAAATATTAACCTATTTTTCATAAAATTATTTGTGCTTGCTAATGAGAATAAATTTAATTTTGAAATTTAAAAATAATCGACTTCTTACGACGCTTCGAATGCTAGAGCAGATAAAACCAATATTAAAAGCTACGGCATTTTAAATTTCAAAAGCCTAGCGCATCAGATAGCCGAAAACAATACCGAAATTAAGCAAGAATGAATGAATGATTGAATAAGATTCAACATAAATAAGTATTTGACTATATATATATATATATTGCAAGAGTATGGAAGACAACCAACTAAATGACATGGAAGTAGGTATAATTTAATCGTGTGAAAGTAAATGAAAGGTTTTCCTTCTGTTCGTTCTCAGGTGTACTTGTTCCCAGATTTACGTGTTAAGTTTACCTGTGATTGAAATCTTCGTGAAAGCCGTTTTGTTCTTTGAAAGGTAATTATTAAGTTTATTATATGTTTCATTTAAATATACTGTATTTTGAAATATGTGGAACGAAAGGGAATATATGCTAGTTTGTGAAGATTTCTTATATTTTAGTTAATTATTTTAACGTACGTCTATATTTTGATTGTGTTGTCTATTAGTGATTCTGATTAAATGTTTAAATTTGAAATATGTGTATGTGTTAGATCGAGTGTTTTATTTGCGTGTACATATTTTGAATGTATTCGCTTGTGCATATTTTGAATGTGATTATTTTCTAGAAAGTGAATGTATTGTAAATGAGTACGTCTGCTAGTCAATTATTAATGGTATATATTTGAATTTGTGTGAATGATTGTTTAAATGTTAACTGTTTAAATATTTGGTGAATGAGGTTACGAATCTTGCTAAATGGTTTAAAGTTTTGGAATGTAAATATGAATACGAATGATTTGGAATGTAAATATGAATACGAATGATTTGGAATGTAAATATGAATACGAATGTTTTGAAATGTAAATATGAATGAGAATGATTTGGAATGTAAGCATAAATATGATGAATTGGGAATGAAAATGTAAATGATTTGAAATAAAAATATGAACTGCGAATGATTGTCAATTAATTATTTGTTTATTTGGTATATTTTATATTTACTAGTTGAATGTGGATACATTGTTAAAATGGGTTGAATTTATGAAAGAATGTGCATGTATGATTTTGTATGAAGCATTACTTATTTGTTCGAGTGTGTATTTATAAATTATAGCTATTTTATGCGTGTGGTTTCCTTAAAACTATATTTGTTATTTTATTCGTGAAAGTCATCTGGTGTATGCATATGTGTGTGTTTGTGTGTATGCATGGTATTATGTAAGTATATGTATGTGTACGTGCATATGCGTATATGCATGTATCTGTATATGTATATGAAAATTGGTGCCGTTATATTTATTATTCTTGTTTTATTATAGATTTTGTTCGCAAACATAGACCGATTGAACCCGGATTTACGGGTATGTAATGACACTGTTATACAAGATTGTTCATCGGTTATTATTATTATTATCATTATTATCATTATTGTTATTATTATTATTATTATTATTATTAGTATTATTATAATTATTACTATTATTTTATTAAGTTAATTTTTTTCCATATTAAAATTTAGTTTTAAAATAATAAGAAAAATTTGAATCTGCAATCTTCAGAGACATCTATCGGCTTCAAGTTCGATACTCTAAAACAGTTGTTGATATTCAGATGATCAAATTAACTTAAGTTTCTCTCGCCGGTTGGGTTGACAACTGTTTCCCTTAGTAAAATATGTATCTCGCTTAAGGTTCAATATATCCTCCTAAGTACCCGCTTCCTTATTTTAGAGTTCGTTGCAAAAACTTTAAGATATACACAAAGATATGAAGGTTGCAAATTTCTTTTACTTTCTTGATATTTTGCTTGTCAACTGCAAGCATAAGGAAGCATAATGAAGTGGGTACTTAGGAGATATCTCTGAAGATTCGAGATTCAAATTTTCGTACTATTTTGAAATTAAATTTTAATAACTAAAATTAACTTTTTAATAATAGTATTAATAATAATAATAATAATAATAATAATAATAATAATAATAATAATAATAATAATAATAATTGAACCTTAAGCGCCACACACATTTGACCAAGGGAAGCAGTTGTCGACCCAACCCGTGGCGAGAGCACCTTAAGG
>JAQGCT010000002.1:0-17478 GCA_034700045.1 Haplophthalmus danicus | reverse complement strand
ATTCTTTTTTCAGATAGATAGTGGAGACTTGTGTGGAATTAGTCAGCCTGGTATGTGCATGTTAGTAAAGAATATTTCGATGCAAATTTCAACCCATCTGCCAAAGTTCATAAAAATGCCAACACAACAAGAGACGGAACGAATCTGTCACAAATTTTATCAAATTTCCCGCTTTCCAGATGTGGTGGGTTGCGTTGATTGCACCCACATACCAATCCGAAACCCAAATAAGAAACACGAAGAACATTTTCGAAACAAGAAAGGCAACTTTAGTATTAATGTGCAGGTGGTTAGCGGACCAAGTTACGAGATTTTTGATATTGTTTCACGTTGGCCAGGATCGACACATGACTCGCGCATATTTGATAATAGTAGTCTCAAATGTAGGTTTGACAAGCGAGAATTGGAAGGTAAACTTTTAGGAGATAGTGAATATGCCCAATCATTTTACCTCTATACTCCAGTTCTTGAACCTCAAAGGGAAGGAGAGGTTGCATACAATAATGCGCACATTGCTACTCGATGCGCAGTTGAGAGACTTTTTGGGATTTGGAAAAGGCGGTTTTCTTGTTTGAGAAGGCAACTTGCAAATAAATTAGAGACAACTCTACATGTGATCACTGCATGCGCTGTACTCCATAATATAGCAATCAAATGCAATGAGAGAGAACCTGAAGAAGAGTTTAATGAATCTGCATATAGTGAATCTGACACAGTAGTAGTTCAAAATAATTGTAACGAGAGAGAATTGCTTATAAGAAATGCTTTTATCGAACAGCATTTTAATTAGCTGCTGCAACTTGCTCTTATTTTCATGTTTGAAATGTGATTCCTCTTCATAACATAACAATGTCTAAAATTCAAATGTAGCAGTAATAATTGTCATTAAAAAGTTTATTTTATTTCTTAAGTATTAAAAAAGTATCAGTTCAAGAACATTGTTAAATTTTAAGCATATATCTTGCATTGAATTTTTTCTTGAATGTGAAAGAATAAAATGTTTGCATTTATATTTAATCTGTATTTTTTCCTCAAGGCTCTTATTTTCATTTATGAAATGTGTTTCCTCTTTAGAACATATAGCACTATTACTATAAACTTGTTAGTTTATTCTTAAAATTTTCACCTTTCATTGAATAAAAATCTTACTATTATTAATTTTCTCGTTCTCATTTCCACAAATTTCAAGTCATGAATCAGGTGGTTGGTTGATTAGAAACTTTTGAAATGAAAATGCATTTGAATTTCAACTATGAATTAATCTTATTTTGTATGTATGATAAATTAGCAAGGAAGTTTGAACAGTAGAAAAAGATATAATTGTTTGATTTTTACTGTTGTAATTGAATAATTCGACTAAAGAAATCACATCAAAAGTCCGTATGTAAAGATAATGACCATTTCTTCTAATGAATTTAATAATTAATTCTTATTCTAAAATGAAAGTGCAAGCCTGCTATTGCCATTTTTCTACAAACCTATTTTAGTTCCATTATTCAGTTATGTTTCTTATAATTATTTAATGAGCCATTTGAAATGGAGAGGCTTCATTTCCAATCTGACTTGGTCCTATAATCAGCTTTGCCTCGGATGAATCTGATAAACTTCGATAATAACGTCCTATTATTTTAGTTGTGGATCGGGAAGAAAGGGGCAAAGATAACCTCTCACCCTATTTGACTAAATTAGTTTCTGATTTAATTACAATTTGGTGTTTCTTACAATTACAAATTATTGTCATTTTTTCGTTTGAACATAATTTTTGGTATCACTTATTTTTGTAAAAGAACTTCTCAGTTTTATGATGCATCATGATTGATAAACTCAATTTTTTGAACAGATCAGCTGCATTATACATTCGTATTTTTAGCGATTTTACAATTTAAATTGTTGCAACTTTATAATTTAGATTGTTGTTACAAATATCACAGGATGAAATGATAATTTTCGAAACTTTCCCAATTTTGGAAAATCTTCGATATTTTATGGTGAGAAAAGAGCATATTACACTATAGAAAAATAGTCCAACAATATAAGCATCGTTATAAATATAAACAATAAAAAATAAATTGTATATATATAAATATATTTCTTTTACAAATTCTAGAAATATATATATAGAAAGGTAACGGGAGTTACTGTTTCTACTACGAGAACCCGCTCTGCCGGAGGCGAAACAACTTCCAGTGTTCCCTGTCTCGACGACCTTGCCATTTAACGAGGAAGCGTTAACTCATTTCCTGAGGGGGAGGACGACACGCGCTCGACAACTTTCGATCGGAGGTCAACGGACGCACGGTTAAACAAACAAACACAAAAGGTGGAAAAAGAAGAACGAAAATGAAATTAATCTTCATATCAATCCTAGTGATGGTAAATATAAATAACAATAGATATTTTATGTAAAATTAGTTCTCCTAATTAAGTATAGTTAAATAATATAAAATAAAATATTTTATATTATAGAAGCTATTTAGGAAAATTAATTTTAAACGCTAGTGAGGAAAAATTCTATATTGATATACGAATTTGCAATATCATTAGAATTAAAAAACTACTAGTGTATATATTATTCTTAGCATAAGGGGTAATATAAAAGCATTTATTTACCTCTCTAAGAATAGTATTTTTATTTTTAAGATATATACTTATTTATAAATATATATCTAACATTTGGAAAGCTATATGCAGGAAAGTTTAGTATAAGGAAATAAAAGATAAAAGAAATACGAAAACTTGACGCATTGATAAATTGAAAAAATTGAAAGAATATCAATACAAATGGATGAAGATATACCATCACCACTTATCCCTAATAATCAGAATAATCAAATTGTCCCAGATAATACTGCAAGAAATAATGAAAATGCAGGTACCTCAAAACAGACCTTTACAATACACAAAAGACAAAACAAGATTCCCTTGTTCACAGGTCAAAGAGATGTAAAGGGGGTATAGATCTGGACAGTTGGATACGAATGGTGGACGACATAATAAGAGCCGATGGTATAACGGATCAATTTGATATGCTGTCCGAAGCAAGAATTCACATAGCTCCAGATAGCCAATGTTTGCAAGCCATCACTACAGACGAGGACATCAAATTTTTGGAGACCTGGAATGAGCTCAAGGAAGAATTGAAGGCCCTTTATGGAGTTCAGGAGAATGAACCTGCCTTTAAAGTCGGATTACCTGCACTCCACATGGTATGGGAAGACAACGAAGATTTTGATAATTACTATTACCGCGTGTACAAAATTATGAATCAATTTCGGTTAATTATAAATGAAACATTAAGTGAACCGATTACAAAAAGACAGCAACACGCTTTTATATCATTAATAGTTTATGATCAGGTACCTCCAATGTATAGAGGAGCCTATAACAAATATTGGCAAGCTAATGACAAACCAGTAAAAATGATTAGGGACTTCAGGAAGAAGATACATAATTTAGGAGACTACAAAAGATACAACCGTAGATCAAGGAATATAAGATATTCCAACACATATAACACAAAAAACAACAAGTTCTGTCAAGATAATCATAGAGACAAAAAGGAAATAAAATAAAACATAATAATAAAGCAAAAGGAAAGAAACTGTATTATTTTTACACACGGTGCGAACGCATAAATCAAACAAATAAAACTTGTAAGTCAAAACACACCTACTGTGGTCACTGCAAGCAGCAGGGACATCTAAGGGGAAGTATGGAAAACTGCAAGGATTCCAAATGGGATCACGCCAAATTATATCAGTTTTTCGAGGAAAAGAAGAAGAAAACAAATCAAAATCACTCTGATGTCAAATATGTTTCCAATCATAAAAGAAACGGAAATCATTCCATAGAAAAACCTCAAGAGGAATATTTTTTATGGAGCGGAAACTCCTCCGAGGAGGAGATGTAGAAAAAGCAAGTAATGTTTCGGTAAGGATCTGCTCAAATACCGAAACTAAGGGAAGAAGTTACATTCTACCAGCAAAAATAAAAGGGTACGAATGTAACTGTCTGATTGACAGTGCTGCAGACACGAGTCTTGTCAAAGAATCATTTATAAATTTAATACATGAACAAAAGTTGTATTAATTTGAAATAAATCCAACGAAAGTATTAATAAAAGGGATCAATTCCAAGAAACTAATTCCAAAAGGTTTAGTAAAGTTATCTTTAGGACTTAAAGGTAAAGAATATGATCTACGATGTTTAATAATAGACACAAAAAGTTCATTAAATCTACCAGAAAATGTTCATATCTTATTAGGAACAGATTTCCTAAATAATGAAGAACAGAAAACCTGGTTGCTTGGTATGAGTGAGAAACTGTACATAAACCCCACATTTAAAAATGAACCAAATTTTGTTAATCTATTACTCACTAAAAGTGAAGATAGTAATAAAGAACAAAAAGTAAAAGAGGATGAAAATTCTTTAAAGAAGAATATCTTTGAAACTCTTCAAATAAAAGTAATACAGGATGAAAATATACATCCTATGGAATCAGCTAGGCTATTATCATAAGTGAAGCTACAAGATGGAACCGAGTGTCCTGATAATTTTAAAGTAATTATAGAGGCAGGGACTAGTATAGCAGGACTAATAGTCGCTAGGACACTAGACACTGTAAAGGATTCTATGATAATCCAACAATGCATAAATTTGTCAAATTTTCCCATAGAAATCCCAAAGAATAGTACGATAGCGGAAGCATACGTAGCTGTTTATGAGGAAGGAAAGGAAAAGGGTACCAAAATAAAGAAAAGAAAAATAAAAGAGATGAATGTAGGAATTACTAATTTATTATCTCAAGACATCATAGAAGAAAGTACTTCCGAATGGAACTCACCTCTGTTGTTAGTAAAAAAGAAAACAGGTGATTTTAGGCTTGTGTTAGATCTAAGGAAGGTAAATAGAGAGACTACATTGGAGAGGTTCCCAATGCCAATTGTTGATGAAATAATGCAGAACCTGCATGGTTCAAAAGTATTTTCAAGTTTAGATTTAGCTTGTGGATACCACCAGATGGAACTAGCAGAGGAATCACGTCCTCTAACTGCTTTTAGCACAGCTACAGACAAATATCAATATTCTAAAGTTTCGTTCGGATTGAAGAGTGATCCTGCAATCTTCTCAAGATGTATATCACTAGCATTAGCTGGAGTACTAGGATATCAAGTAGCCATCTTCTTAGATGACATCTTAATCATTAGTAAAGATTTAGATGATCATTTCCAAAGGTTAGAAAAGGTGTTAGCTAGATTGCATGAACATAACCTTAAGATAAAATTGTCTAAATGTGTATTTCTACAGAAAAAATTGTTGTATCTTGGTTGCTTTCTATATGCAGAAGGTATCAGACCTAATCCTGAAAAGTTACAGACTATAAATAAATATCCAATTCCTAAAAATGTGAAGAATGTACAATCTTTCTTAGGTTTTGTAAATTTCTATAGATCTTGAATTCCAGGATTCTCAGATATTGCAAAATCTCTGACGAATCTAACCAAGAAAGCAACCCCTTTCATATGGGAAAATGAGCAACAAAAAGCTTTTGATACTTTAAGAGAGAAATTGATGAGTGAACCTCTCATAGTATATCCAGACTTTACGAAACCCTTCATAGTGATGACAGATGCAAGCGGGTACGGAATTTCCGGGGTATTGGCACAACTAGATGAAAATGGTCAAGAAAGATCAATCTCTTTTGTAAGTCGTCTGTTGAACTCAGCAGAGACACGATATAGTACAATTGAAAGAGAATCGGCCGCAGTCTTTGGGCATTGAGTAAATTTAAGAATATCGTTTATCAATATCCATTGATCATAGAAGTAGATCATAGTCCTTTAGTCCAGATATTTAGGGACAAATATTTAGATGGACGTTTAGGAAAAATGGCGCTAAAAGTAGGTCTATATAATGCTGAGATGAAATATAGACCCTGGGTTAAGAATAAAATCCCAGATTTGTTGTCTAGACTTAATAAAGATGAAGCAGATAAGCTGAAAACAACTACAAATATTAGGATGATAAAACAAATGGAAGTATTGAATGTAGAGCGTATTAAACGAGAGCAGAAAACTGATTCTAGGATAAAAAATTTGATAGAAATTTCAAAGTATTCTTTAGATGAAACAAATAGATACTATTATATCAATGATATTTTGTATTATAAAAATGACAAAGGTAATCTTACAATAGAGTTGCCTGATAATTTAATTAATCTAGCAATAGATCTAAATCATAGCTCCTTAGCAGGGGGACACTTCGCGATTAATATTACCAAGAAGAGAATTGACGAAAACACCATTTCCCAATGGTGGAAAAAAGAGTCAAAGAATTCTGTAGTATATGCAAAGAATGCTTGAAACATAAAGGGAATGATCCCCCAAAGGCACCCATATCTACGTATCCCTTATATGAAGAACCTTTTACTCAAGTTGCGATAGACTTGATAGGACCATTAAGGAATACGAAGAATAATAATAGATACATCTTTACCTGCGTGGATATGTTAAGTAGGTTTGTAGAAGTAACCGTCATTCCGGATAGGAAAACAGAAAATATTGCCGATGCTATAATAAATTGCATAATAACTCGACATAATACTCCGAGAGTAATACTGAGCGATAATGCTTTAGAGTTTAAAAGCAAATTATTAGAAAATCTCAGTAAAATGTGTGGTATAAAGCAAACATATATTACTAGTAGGACACCACACGCAAATGGTTTAGTAGAAAGATGTAACAAGAAAATTATTAATTATCTTAAGAATGTTGTGAATCAAGACCAAAACGATTGGGATTATTACCTATGTTGGTGTAGGATTAGTATAAATACCGCATATAACAGGAATCTGCAAGATTCCGCGTTCTTCACTTTGTATGGAAGACCATATAGTAGCCCGTATGATTTGATAAATCCGGTTAAGCTCAATGATCCAGAGTATCAAAGGGACATGCATCCTTATGTGACCAAAATAAGGGAAAAGGCTGTGATGAGATTTGAGAAAGCAAAGAAATAGCTAGAAGATAATTTAACTAAACAGCGAGAACAAGAGAATAAGTCTAGAAAAGTAAGGAATATAAATATGGAAGATTTGGGATATATTAAAACTGTTAAACTCGCAATGGCTCAAAAAAAGTTTTATCCTAAATATGAAGGTCCATATAGTTTTGAGAAAACTTCAGAACGATAGATTGGAAATTATGAATATAACAAGCAATAAGATATTCGTAATACATAGCGATATCTTTAAAGGTATTCCTGAATTAGAGCACTGGGAAAGAAGAGAAATAGATCTCAATGCTAGAGAACAACAACTAGAATTTAATAAGAGACAACCAGTTACTGATGATTCAGAATACGTAACCATGACTGCAAAAGCTCTAATCAGCATAAAAGAAATGGCTGATAGAATTAGAACTAGACGGCAGTCCATGACGTATGAAAATACAGCTGTAAGACCTAAACTACCAAAAAGGGGGCAAGAACAAAAAGAACAGTTTCATCAGTATGATTCACCAAGAGCACAGGAAAGAAATGACTATGTTAATATACAAGGAGATTTTCTAGAAGATTCGTATCTAAGTGATTCTTATGTTGAAGAGACAAATGAAAGGGTCAATCCTCTAGCCGAAATCGAGTTAGCATACGACACCTCTGCGCTAGAAGAAAATGAAGAATTGCTGTTAAATACATATGACATATTTTCTCACGAAGAGCCTCCCAAAAGGTATAAGGATCCACAGAGATTCACCTCTACTCCTATCCCTGAGATGAGAAGGAAAGTAAATTTTCGGATCCCAGAGGTAGAAGAACAGGCAATTGCACCAGAAGTAGAGAACTCTTACGAGGATGCTAGTAGGCATATGGAAGATCCTACTTATAGACCCCAAGTAAAACCTAAAATATTTCCGACGGATCGAGTACTGAGATCACATCGTACCCAGTCAGAAATTTCTTTTATTGAAGAAGATATCCCATTAGCATCAAGAAGAAGATGGTCAATGCCAGTTGAGCATGAAATCTCCCTTGATTCAGCAATAGAAGGTGAAACTCCGCAAGATACACTTTCAGCTACTTCAATAACTATTCCTGAGGAATTAGGTTATGTTAGTATGTCAGACATAGTTAATATACCAAGGGAAAGCCCACAATCTGACACAGAATTACCCGAATTGCCTGAAAGAGCCCAATCATTAATTCCTCCAGAAAGACCTTTTCCAATATTACCACCTAAAACAACACCTATATTACCTAAAAAACAGAAAAGATGAGATTAATTAATTAAATTAATTTCCTCAGATAATATGGGTGAATGCAGAAGATCGAGTATTCTTCTCTACCGGTGGGTTTATAGAAAAGTTACCACCTGGACGTGTGGTAAAAGCTCATTTGGATATTCAAATTGATTTACGACTCCCAGAAGCAGTATACTCTCAATTAAAGAATTTCAAAGAATCGTTAATTAGCTTATTACAGTCCTTACAGAAAGAAAAATCAGTTCACACTAATGATTATTATACAGTTTATGAGAAAAAACTGGTACGAACATTGATTGAGTATATTGACGGTACAGTCAATAGAATAAATGACATCCTCATATTATCATGGGTTAATAAACCTAGAGAGTTAAGCCCGAAAAAAGAAGCAGCAAGATACCGCATGATAGTGCCAGATATTTCCCAGGAAGAAAATCCTTCAACACCTCCTTATCAAAGTTTAGGTGAAAAAACAAACAGTTTTATAAGAAAACATTTCGGAGATAATTACATTCCAGAAGCTTATAAACAAAGTGACAACCAAACTGATACACAAGGATCTTCAGAAAGAAAGAAGAGAGGATTGTTAAATATAGGAGGAACGTTTTCGAAAGGTCTTTTCGGTATAAGTACTGAAAGTGATCTGGAAGAGTTGGATCAGAAAATATCACTTTTGAGTGATATAAGTACGGACTACAAAAATAGCGTGAAAGTCGCGATCAGTCAGATTCATAAGAATACTCTCTTTCTTTCAAAACTAGCAAATGGAATGAAAGATATAAACATGTACCTTAAGACGGTGTAACAAAATCACCAATTAAATCAATTATATTTAACAATATTATCGGAGCTGAATATCATCCAGTCTTATATAAATCAACTTTTACATGTACATTTATCGATACAACAATTGGTAGATATGGCATACCGACATCATACTTCAATCGATTTGCTTGCATTTGAGAATTTATATCCATTAGTGAAGAATGCAATTAGCTATTTTCATTTACAACCCATATTCCCATTAACCAAAAAACGCATGAATGAATTTCTACAATATTCATGGACAACGGGTTTAGATGAATACACTATAGTTATAATCATTCCCTTCTTCGATAATCCTATATTCTCATCTTATAGAATACATCCATTTCCAACGCTATTAAAAAATAATACAAGAAAGAATCGGTTAATTCATAACACGGAAACCCTTTATGTATTTATATCAGACTCAACATTTGTATATTTCATGTTAAATGAAGATGATTTTCAATATTGCATTTTGCATGCTGATCACTTAATATGCCCACCGATCACAAATATGGTAGCATTTGACAATACCAAAACACCATGTGTTTCATTAGTCAAAAGGCAGATTCATCAATGTCATTTTACTACCTATGATACAAAGGAACCCGTCACCTTTTATGTTAAACACCACTACGTTGTTTCATTATTAAATGAAGCAACAGCGCAACTATCATGTCCACAGAATTCGACGGAAGTTAGGATAGAAGGAGATTTTCTTCAACCAGATGGATGTAGAATAAATACGAACACCTTTGAGTTATATAATTCCGGAAGTTTGGTAACTAGAGTAGAACCACCTCAATTTTTAAATCCTCAAAACATTTGACGATACTTGATTTGAATGATAATAAACTAGTTAAGTTAAATTTCTCCATAGTTCCAAATTTAGAAGCTCCAGAATGGGATAAAGCATTGGATACTATAGTTGATAATTCTGATAAAAATGCTGTCCACATCACTCATATATCAGCAGGAATATATAGCATATCCATTTGGGTAGTTGTTTTAACTGCAATCTTGATAATCTTATATTTCTGCTATTGCTCACCAAATTGTCTCAAGAAACGTAGAAATCATGTTACCACTCAAGTATTATATCGTCCCGGTACAACTGTAGACAATGAGGCATATGAAACACCTTCGGTAAGAATCAGACCTATCACACGATTGGGTCATTTCTTTAGAAGATTAACAACCATTATTCCTTCAGCACCAAAACCACCAATGCCTCGTTGCATCTTAACACCAGAACCACCAATACCTCGTTGCACAAGAACTCAAGAAGCATCATAACTTTTTTGTAATAAAATTTATAATATAAATTCTTGAATTATAATCATTTAACCTTTGATGGGCCCTTATGTAGGATGTTTCCTCATAATAAATTATTCATGCCCTAAATCAGTGGTTCCCATCCTTTGCATAACCATGGACCACTAAGTCTTAAATTACATTGGTCGCGGAAAACACTTCCAAAACTATATATATATTATTATTATTATGCTGGTTGAGACGGCCGCTTGAAAACACGCGAAAGCGGTTGTATCGCGGCGCTGCAAAAGGGGTTTCATGGCGCGCTCACCTTCACGCGCCGCGTAGCTCCCTCTGTGAAGGGGAGACCTCTCAGAGGGGTACTACGTACAGAGGATGAACTAATCATATTTGCAAGTAAAGGCCAGCGCGAATTAAGAATCCAAAGAGAGCCCCACCGTCGAAGGAGGGGGAGTCTGCCAGAAGGGATGCGAGGCGCTGAGGCTGCGGTACCCCTTCCAGTTGTGGAAAGAAGTCATTGCGCAGAGGCGCATAAGAGGGACAGTCAATGAGGATATGGGAGACAGAGAGAGGGATCTGGCAGGCAGGACATCCAGGACGCGGGTCCCTCGTCATCAAATGTTCATGCGTGAGGCGGGTGTGGCCGATTCGCAATCGGGCCAACACCACCTCGTTTCTGCGGCCGCGTCGGGTTGCAGACGTCCAGCGTCCGAGCAACGGCTTGACAGAACGCAGTGCCTCCCCCGCATGAGCAGCACTCCACTCGGACTGCCATCTCTCCCGGAAATGCCGGCGAAGGCATGCCAGAAAGTCGGCGTGGGGAAGGTGGCCCTGTCGCAACGGAATTGATATATAATCGCAAGATATTGGCACCGAGCATGCGTTTTTCGCCTCTGCGTCGGCCATGTCGTTGCCGGGGATTCCCACATGAGATGGGATCCAGCAGAAGGATATCTTTTTCTTCCTGACATGAGTCATGTACAGGAACTGCTGCACCGAGAGGACCAAGGGGTTGTGGGTGTAAAGGGCTAGTAAGGACTGCAAGGAACTCCGGGAGTCGGAGTAGATAACGAAATTAGAGTCCGGGGAACGGTTAATCCAGAGGATGGCCATCACCAGAGCACATAATTCCGCCGTAAAAACGGAGGCCTCTCCAGGGAGGGAATGGGAGATCGAGGCGTTTGGAAACACCGCCGCTGCACCCACTCCACCCCCCATCTTCGAGCCGTCCGTATACACGGGAACCGCGCTCCGGTGGCATTGATGAGCGTGAGCCACAAAGGACGACCGCCACGCGCTATCCGGTCGGGTCCCCTTCGAATGAGCTGATAGCTCGAAACATACCTCTGGGCCTGGAAAGGTCCAAGGAGGTACATGGGCCACACTAAATGGTAAGATGCGCGGGCGCGGTATGGAAGAAGCTATCAAAGCTGATCGGACCGCGCTCGCGTAGGGCCATGTAAATGATCCCACTTCTATCTCGGCCACAATGCAGGACATTGCAGATCGCGGGAGCAGCCGGAGCCGCAGGAACAGGCTCAACATTAGCATCTCCCTTCTCAGGGAGAGGGGCATCATGTGAGCCTCGACCTCCAAGCTCGACTTCGACGAGGAACGAAAGGCCCCAGTTGCCAGACGGATGCCCTCGTTTTGTATGGGGTCCAGCGTCCTGAGGAGATGATCAGCCGCCTGCCCGTATACGTGACATCCATAGTCCAGCTTTGAGCGAATTAAAGAGATGTATAGATGTAATAATGAAGCACGGTCCGCACCCCAGTCCTGGTAGGACAAGTGGCGCATCAAGTCCAGGGGCCTACTGCAGGATGTCTTCAGGGCCCTGATGTGAGCCCCCCAGGTAAGGCGGTCGTCGAAGAGGAGACCCAGGAACCGTACCTCCGTCCGGAAGGGAATACGGGCGCCCGCAATCTGCAGGGACGGAGAGGGGCGAAGGCGTCTGTTATGAAAAAGGACGCCCACAGTCTTCTCAGCTGAGAACCGGAAGCCGTGTGAAGTCGCCCAAGACGTCACATTATTGACGGCCACCTGCAGACGCCTCTCAAGTGTCGGGAGCAATGGCCCCGACGCGTATATGACTAGGTCATCTACATAGAGAGAGCATTGGATTCCGCCGTCGTGTCCATCCGCCCGAGATACAGCATCGACGACGTCGTTGAACGCCAGCGCAAAACAGAGGACGGATAAAATGCATCCCTGGGGGACGCCCTCTCTCTGCGCAAAAGGACGGGTAAGAGAAGCACCCGTTCGGACCTGGAACGATCTGTCGGTGAGTAGATTACGGATGAAGACGGGAAGGGCTCCCCTGAATCCCAGAGAGTACAACTTCTCCAGAATTCCGCCCCGCCATGTAAAATCATATGCCTTCTCCAGGTCAAAAAAAACTCCCAGGAGGTAGTGGTTCCTGGAGAAGGCCTGACGGATATCATGATCCAGTCGGAGAAGAGGCTCCGCGGTGGACCGAAATCGGCGGAAGCCGAACTGATAGGGAGAGAGGGCAGACTCCCTCTCTAGCGTCGACATTAAGCGGTCTGAGACCATCCTTTCCAGGAGCTTCCCAGTACAGCAGGTTAGATGGATAAGGCGGTAATTTTCCGGGGACAGATGATCTTTGCCGGGTTTGGCGAGGGGGACAGCGTAAGCAGTACGCCATATAGTGGGAAATGATCCCTCCGCCCAGATGAAGCGGTACAAATCCAAGAGGAAAGCAGAGGCGGTCGGGTGGAGATGTCGCAACATAATGTAGGACACTCCGTCCGGACCAGGGGCACCATCCTTACCAGCAGAAAGCGCAGCCCCATATTCAGGCCATGTGAAGAGGCTATTATAACTAAAGTCCCGTCGACTGTGGAAGGGCAAACGGGACCCAGCAGCTTCTCGACTTCTCAGGGCAGGTGGAAAGTGCGATCCACTAGCGTAGGACGCAAAGGTCGATCCCAACATCTCACCCACCTCGGCCGGGTCCGCCACGTAGGCCTCCCCTCGCCGGAGGGTGATAGGTCGGGAGCCGTCCGACCGGCGCTCCACCCCGCGGACTCTACGGTATAGAGTGGCCAGTGGAGTGCGGGTGGTGATAGACGAAACAAAGTCTCGCCACGAAGAACGACGGGCCTGACGCAGAGTACGGCGCGCTCTCGCTCGAGCGCATCGGTACTCGAGAACGTCCTCCTGGCGATGACCGTGCCTTGCGAGGCGGCGGTAGCACCGCTTCTTCTCACGCACCGCCATGGTGCACGCCGGTGTCCACCACACAGAACGGGGCTTAGAAGAGCATACGGAGAGAGGAATGGATTCCGAGGCGGCCTGAAGAACTACTTCAATGAAGTAGTTCAGGGCCTCATCGACGTCCACCTCGCCCCTTTCGGAAACAAAATCGCCACATGGGCGAGACACAGCCGACCGCTCAACAAATCGGCCCCAGTCGGCCCCCCGGTAACGCCAGCGGACAGCTGGGGGAGGCGAGACCGTAGGATGGACCTCGGAGAGGAAAATAGGGAAGTGGTCACTACCACATGGATCATCATGCCGTGACCATGTAAAGTCCAGGAGCGCGCTAAGGGATATAAGGGAGACGTCAATGCTGGAATATCGCCGAATGGCGTCTATAGAATCGTTGTGGTAGGTCGGGAGCCCGGAGTTAAGGCAACCCAGCGAAAACGGCTGTAGCAGTGCAAGAATCAAGTCAGAAGCAGGGGAGGTGATCTCATCACCCCACAGGGGGTGGTGGGCGTTGAAGTCTCCCAAGAGGAGCAGAGGGGGTGGCAATTGGCGCAAAAGACCGTCCAATGCCTCCCCAGTAACGCCGACTCCAGGAGCCAGGTAAAGGGAGCACACCGAATAGGTCTTGCTGAGGTGCAGCCGAACCGCAGCGGCGTGAAGGTCCGTGACAAGGGGGAGCAGGGTATGCGGGACGGACGTGCGTACCAGCAGTCCAGCTCCCTGGCGACCATGGTCACCTGTATTAGTTGATTTCACAGCGGCGTAGCCCCCCGGAGGAGTAAAAGGGCGGGAGCCCAAGTTAAGCTCCTGGAGACAGACGCACGCTGGCTGATAATCAAAGAGGAGAGAATGCAGCATTTCGAAGTTTGCATAGTAGCCACGACAGTTCCATTGCAGTAATGTAGCCATCGCGGAGATCTAGTCGAGAAGCGATCGTCCCCCGATAATGGTCCGAATCGGCTGACCAGCCGGCGGGCCCCCAGGGGAGGGAAGATCAAGAGTGTCGAGAGTAGGGGGGAGCGGATCCTGGGACCCAGAGTCCCCCGCCCCCACCGAGAGAGGCCGCATCTCAGAAGTCAAGTCACTATCCGGGGAGGGGACGGGGGGCGCGGAACCCTCGCCCCCCGGACCCAAGAGGGGAGGGGGAGGTGGCGGCGCCATGCCTAGCCATCCAGCATCCCCAAGAGACGAATCCACCGGGCGCAGCCCCTCCGGGACCACACCCCGGCCGGGAGACAGCGTCCCACCAAAGAGGAGAGCCATCCCCTCTTCAACCGAAGGCGGGTCCCCATCTAGGAACGCGGCAAACCCAGCACCCGCCTCCGAAGCCCCGGCACCCCTCCACCGCCGGGGAAGGGGGCCAGGACCCGGGCGAGGAGACTCCGGAGCGTCTCCTCCGGAGAACGGAGAGGACACGGGGAGCGACCCAACCCCCACTGCCCCAGCCGGAGCAGCAAGTTCAGTTGGCCCACGGATCGGGGACCCCAAACTCGGCGGGGAGGCCAGCCGATCCCCCCCCGCAAGGCGTCGCCTCCCCCGACCCCGCCCGCGCTTGGCGGGCTGGCGGGAGGGCGCACCCCCGGAGGCGGGGACGGACCTCTTACGACCGCCAGACTGACCCGAAGAGTCGCCCGACGAAACCACGTCGGCCCCCGCACGAGGCCGGCAAGCAGGCACGGGACCAGAAGAGAGGCCCGACGAGGAAGGTCGAGGAGACGGACACGGAAGACGCTGGAGGGTCACGCCGGGAACTCGGGCGGGCCCTCGGGGAGGAGACAACAACGGGGCGCGGGAAGCACTGGAGGTAAGGGATCCTCCAAGAGGCGATGGTCCCAAGGCACGGGACCCTCGCCCCCCCCCAGATCGGAGCGCCTCCGCGAACGTGACGCCACTGCGGACAAACATCGCATCTACCATGCGACGTGCGTCCACGAAGTCCACATTTCTCTTGGCCTGCACACAGAGCACCTCCTTTTCATAGAGGTATCGCGAGCAGGTCGTGCTACTGGCATCATGCTCACCAGAGCAATTAATGCAGGATGGGGGGGCTCGGCACGGGCCGTGCACCGCCTGCCCACATCGCGAGCATAGAGCGGTCTTAGAGCGGCAGTGTTGACGGGGATGGCCGAACTTGTGGCAATTGAAGCAACGGCGAGGCATCGGGATAAAATGTCGGACGGAGAAGCGGAGATAGGCCACCCGCACCGTCGGGGGAGGGACGGGCACGCCGAATGTCAGCAACAATCGAGGGGTGTCCTCAAAGGCGTCGCCCATTCTCCTCCGGAAGCGATACACCTCGGTAACCGGAGCACCCTCCGCCTTCAACTCCCGGAGGATCTCGTCCACGGAGAAGGGCATCAGATCGGCGGCAAATATCGTCCCCTTAGAGGAATTCAGGGTCTTGTGCGGAGCGGAACGCACCGGAATCTCTGCCAGGGACGACACCTCCGCTAGGGCCCGGCTCTGTTGGAGTGATCGGGCACGGATCTGTAAGGAGCCGTCTTTCAGGCGGCGAACATCAGTCGTGTCGTAGGGGCCCAAAAGCCTCTTCAGGGCAGCATGGACCACCAGGAGATTCCTCCCGTCACCTAGCGCCGACGAGGACGCGGACTTAAGGACAAAGAACAGCGGGAAGCTCTCTACCTGCTCCCCAGGGAGAGGGCAGTACACAAATTCGCGGGCCCCCCGGCGGCGGGAAAGGAGGGCGCGCTCAGCATCGTCACTTGGAGCGGCGACCGGGCGCCCCACGCGTCGCGGGGGATTACGTCGAGAAAGAGCACCGGGAGTCTCGGAGACTCTCCGGTCTCCGGAAAGGAGTTGCGGAGCCGCACCCGAGAGAACACCCGGGAGAGGCCCACCATCTAGTGGGGTTAGCGAAGGGTCCCCAGAATTCAAAGTAGGAGTGGTCTTGACCCCGTCCCTCGAAGTTCGGGGGGATCTAGGATGGGACCGACGCTCGTCAGTCTCATGAGTTACTGTCGCAGTGGTGGAAATCGATGCGGCAGATTTAGGCAGTGCAGTCAAGGTGACTGCGGTTGGTGTGTGTGAGGAAACTTCAGCAGACTTTTCTTTTGATTTCTCTTTTACCATCAGAGGGAGGACCTTAAAACTAAAAGAAAATAAATGAAGGATCCACGGTCTCGTCCGAAGAGCGACTGCAAGGCACACCCGAGGCGGCAGCCCCCCAACCAGCAAGAGAAGGCTCAGCTTCCACAAGTCCCAGCACTAGGCTAGCCCCAAAAATCACCACAAGAAAAATGACGAACCGAGATAAGATCCATGCGAGAGGTCTGTGTTTCACTGCTGGATGAACCTTTCCAGCCCGACGAGGGAGCCCCGCGCCAACCATTGCTGTCGATTTGACATGGCACCCTCCCGACTTCAGCTACCCATATGGGAAGCAACGTTACACAGCAGGGCGGAAATCCCGGTTCCCTGCCAGAGGTGGGCGTGACCCGTCTTGGTGAGCCGGCCTCATCAAACAACGACAGGCAGGAACGGGTCAGCACCCTCCCCGGGCTGAAAGCCCCTGAGGGTACACACAAATCCTCAGGGTCACAGACATCACATAAGCCCCCTCGGCCCGCCAAGTTAAGCAGTCATATCAGGGCCAGTTGCTGCCAGAGACTTGAGTCCACTCGCACCTCTCGCCTTCTTCAGGGGGCTGGCCAACCCCAGCCAGCCCAGCAAACAGCCCTCCATCACCCGACCAAGGGTCCAATAAGATAAAATTCAGAAGGGCGAAGTAGGATGAGAAGAAATGAAAAATGTACATACATAAAGGTGTATGTAACTAAAACGAACTAAGGAAAAAGAGAAAAATAAAATAAAAGGGGGAATATGATTGGGTAAGCTAGGGACATGAAGGAAGATCTTGGCTGGCAACTGGAAGTTGCCAGTA
>JAQGCT010000001.1:0-19464 GCA_034700045.1 Haplophthalmus danicus | reverse complement strand
AGATCGTCATTGGTATCGTGGTTGCCGTAGCTCTCAGTCAGAGGGAGAGACGCATATCTCTGTCATCTCCAAGACTTCCTCAGCGACCTGTGGGTTTCTCTGGAGCCAACCCTGCTCCTATTGAAGAAGGAAGAATTTCTATTAGAAAACCTCCTATTCGAAGAAGAATCAACTCTCCTGTTAGAAAACAGGTTCAACCTGCTCAAAGAATTATTTCAGATTCAGGTGTAATTCCCATACCAGTTCTAAGGCCAACACCAGCTCCTCAACCTCGCCCACAGCCTTCTCCCCTTCCTGCATCGACAGGTGTTCCTCTTCAGATATTTAGAGATGATATTGATTATTTCGACAACATTGGATTTAATGATCAAGATTTTCTTCTTCCAAACCAAAATGTGCATTCCCAATCTCAGTCTCAGCCTCAGCAGTCTCAGAGTCAGCAAGCATTTAGACCAATTGAAATTGAGCCCCAGTTTCGACCTCAAATTCCATCTCCTTCTCCAGCTCAAGAAGTAAGAACAGTATCAAGAGTAATTCCAAGACAACAAGAAGCTTCTCCTAGAAGAACAGTTCCGAGCACATTCAAACAGGAATTTAATGCTGATACTAATCAAGGACAAACTCAACGTGGTCATAGAGAACCAGCGGTAAAAATAGTCAAATCGTGGTCTAATCGTAATGCTGACGGCACATTTTCTTGGGGTTACATTAACACTGACGGTTCTTACAAAAATGAAACGAAAGGAGCCGACTGTGTAGTACGAGGAATTTATGGATACGTTGATGAAGCTACAGGAGAGACTCTATCTTTCCCCTATGTATCGGGTAATCCATGTGATCCAAACGAACCTGATTATTATTACGATTATGAAGATAAAACAATTAACAAGGGAGGAAAAGTAGTCAACCAGCCAAAGAAAGCAACTCAAGTAGTTGCTAAACGGCGGCCGTGAAAGACGAATGTGATTAAAATGTAATTAATTATGTAATATAAATTTGATTTCTGAATTAATTAGATTAATAAAATTAAGCCTAACTTGCTAAGATAATCTAAACTAACGACAGTTAGATTAAATTATATTAGTATAACTATAGAAGATATTTTGTAATTTAAACTGTAAAAGATATGGACAGAAATATTGACATATATACGACAAATGATCTTAAGCATATTTTGTTGAATTGTAGACACTCAGACAACGGACATATCAGACATAAAATTCCATTAAATCCTAAACTAATATATTGATGTCTATTATTATATTCCATTTATTTAAACTAAAACCTTACCACATAACATATCACGTTACACGTTTCATTCATCAGAAGGTTTAATAGAATTAAACTCAAATGGCAAGTATTAGATAAATTTTGATCAAAGAACTTCTGTAGAATTAAGCTCATAAGTAGATTTTTCTGCAGAATCTTCAAGAGTCCAAAAACGTACTGAAAGAGAAAAAACAAAAACTGAAATTACAGAAGAGGAAGAAGAAATTGAAGAAACAGATGAAATAAAAATTAGTGTTAAAGCACTTCAATATGACGAAGTTCAGCCTCTTAGTACCGATACACCGTTACTAGAGATAGCTAAAGAGAAACTTGATTCCTCAGAAATGGTATCTGCATCATTATCTGAAATTTCACCCTTAGAAGGAGTTCATGACTTGAAAAAGGTAAGAGCATCTCTTGGAGAAGGAATGCTTCTCACCCTAAAGCAAGAACAAGAAAGTTTACTAATATCCGAAACTATAACAGACGATACTGTTGAAGAGGTTAATTATCCTTCTATTATTCATGAAAAAGCAGAATATAAACCTGATATTCAGAAACCATTAGAAATTAAAGAATTAAATGTGGAAGATGATTTGAAGCACTGGCAAAATGATATACAAGAATCGAAAGGAAAGTTAGACATAATTACTCATCAACATCTAACTGTTAATGCTATGCCAAATATAATATCTACAACTAATGAACTTAGTGTAGAGGAAATGAATCTTATAAATGCATCATTAACACAGGATGAAATGCGCCCCTTAATTATTAATACTATTCAAACTACTGAAAATGAAGAGAAATTAAATTTGCAAGAGTTTGATAAAGTTAAAGCTACATTGGGAAGTGTTGATACCAATACAGCATTAATTGTTCAGGATCAGGAGCTGTTATCACATACAGAAGAAAAAATAATTTCTTCTGCTGTTACAGGTACAGCTAAAGTAGATATTTTACCGCAAAAAGCTTTGCAGGTTACAGAATTAGTTACTCATCAGAAAGAATTCGAATTATCTGATACTAAAGAAAAGAGGCATAGTATTGCACAAGACGTCGAGATATCTGATAGTGCTCTTCAAATATCTGAAACCATTATCCAGTATCCAATTAAAGATATGACAACTCCTACCACGGCAGAGGATAATGCATCGGCAGATATTATTCCTTATGCGTCACTACAAGTAAAGTCTAACGTTTGTTTAAACGATGCTAAAGAATTTAAAATACATCCCAATGTAGAGGAAACAGCATTTATTGAGTTTATACCTCATAAGGCTTATAAAGTTCGCGAAGACATACTACAAGATCATGAAAATATACTCAAAAGCAGTTTAAGTAAGGAAGTTACAGCAGACAAATCGATAGAATCTACTTCTTCAACTATTCAAGTTACTGAATCTCGAATTGAATATCCGCTTAAAGATGAGAAGTTTTCGGTTCCAATGTCATTTGCAGCAACTGAAGATTACATATTGCAAAATTCGACGTGCATTCAAGAAGCATCCATTAATGAAAAAGAGAATATACTTTCTGAATTTAAAACTGAAGAAGCTTCTGCAGACATTTCTCATACAGGGTTTTACCAGCCTATTACTGTAAGTAAAAATGTAATTTTAGGTGAAACAGCAAATCTTTCTATCACTTCGATCCCTGAAGCATCTGCTATCTTAGATGTAGTTTCGGAAAATGCCATACAGGTAACTGACCAGAGTTTAATTGATAAAGAATCTGATTTACAAGTATTGAGGGAATCTGGAATACACATTCAACCATCATTTTCTGAAATACAACCAATTTTAACTACTGAAATAAACGTAGGAAACTCTGTAGGTGACTTAAAAGCACAAATTAAACCTGAAATGGACGAAGCTGAAATGACAATTTTAGAAAGAAAAGCAATTGAAATTCAAGAACATGGATTACATGAAAAAGAAACTGATTTTAAAGAATTCAGTGTTTCATCAGAAACTGCAGAAAAATCAATATGTACTGAAATGGATTCTGTAGTTGTATCGGAAACAAAAGATGAAGAAACGGCTATTCACATGATCGTTTCAGATCTTGAAAAGGAAAGAATAGCGATAATTGGAATTGAAGAAGCTACTAAACTTCCAGTAAGATGTGCTGTAATTTTAAACGAAAAAGAACAAGATCAACAAGAAGATATTTTGGTCAAAAAAGTTGCTAGAACAGTAATTGATGCATACGATTCTATCATTGTCGATGAACATGATGTTCAATCTCCTGTAAAAGAAGAGAATTTAATTCTAAAATTACCATTTGATCAAGGGCATATTGAAGTAGTTCCGCAATCGGGTTTGTCTGTTGCAGAAGTTTCGTTAAATGAGAAAGAAGAATCTTATTCACCAGATACAGTTGCTACTATATCCATAGATTCTAAGTTGCAAACTAGGGATCATGTTGTGATGGTGCAAGAAACATTTTCTTCATCAGACACAACAGAACTTAAAACAGATGAAACAAAAGCAGAAAATGCAGAAAGTACTTTGATCTCTCATAATACAGCACTCTTCTCATCGCAAGTCCAAACATCTGAAAACGAGAGCAAATTAATTGAAGAGAAACCTTTACCTGAAAATATTGATGTTAATTATGAACTCGAAAAACATACTATGCAAACGTCGGAGGTGTCGAGTCATGAAATACCAATTGAATTTAGTGATGATAAACCTGATCTTAGCAGAAAAGCAACAGTAGAAATTGGAGAAGCAGCGAAAGTCCCACTATCATATGACGTAAATGTAATTGAAAAAGAAGGCTATACTTCTCAAGAGGTCTTGGACAAACAAATAGCTGAAACTAATATAAATCTTTACGAATCGGTTCTAGTTTCAAGTATCGAAGCTCAGCATTCTGTTAAACCAGAAAATTTAGAACTTGTTGTATCTCCCGAACAAGGAACGTGTAATATAATTCAATCGAAGCCTGTTAGTGTGTCAGAAATTATTTTACAAGAAAGAGAAGAAAATTATAGTTCTGAAAAACTACCTTCTGTATCAGCTAAATCTGACATGGAACTTGGTGAACAAGCATTGATAATAAAGGAAACTCTTACTAACCAGTCAACGACTGATTACGAACGGGTAAGTGTTCCTAAAGAATTAGCTGACTCAACAATTATACCGTTTATTGCTGCCCCACAGTTATCACAAGTACATATTTCTGAAAAGGAAAAATTATTAGTTGAAGAGAAACCTAAAGAAGAATGTGCTGATTTGGACATCGAAATAGAACGAAATTCTAAACAAGTACTAGAAGTTTCAACGCAAGAAACATCAACTGATTTCAAAGAAGACAAACCGGATCTTAGCAGAAATGCTACCATTGAGATTAGCGAAGCAGCTAAAGTACCAATTTCGTTTGATATAACTGTTATTGAGAAAGAAGGCTATAAAACAGAAGATGTATTGGAAAAACAATCTGCTGAAACTAAAATGAATCTTTTCGAGTCTATTTCCGTGTCAGATACGGAAACTCATTATCATGTCAAATCAGAAAACTTAGAATTAGCTATGTCTACAGAGCAAGGAATTTGCAATATAATTAAGTCAAAACCTTTAAGTATTTCCGAGGTTATATTACAAGAAAGGGAAGATGAGTATACTTCGGAAAAATTTGCTTCAGTTTCTGCTAAACCTTACATGGAACAAGGTGATCAAGCTTTAGTAATAAACGAAACATTAATCTCGCAGTCGACAACAGATTACGAGAAGATACCTCTTCTTGAAGAATTAGCCGATTCAACAATTATTCCATTTAATGCTGCACCGCAGTCATATCAAGTGCAAACATCTGAGATGGAAAAATTATTGATAGAAGAAAAAACAAATGAGGAATGTGCTATATTAGATCTTGAAATGGAGAGGAACACAACACAAATATCTGAAGTTTCAACTCATGAAACGTCGACTGAATTTAAGGAGGATAAACCAGATCTAAGTAGATATGCTACATTAGAAATTAATGAAGGAGCAAAGGTCCCACTATCATTTGACATAACTGTAGTTGAAAAAGAAGGCTATCAACCCGAAGAGATTTTGGAATCTCAAACAGCTGAAACCTCTATAAATCTTTATGAATCTGTTTTAGTTACCGATACTGAAGCGGAATATTCTGTTAAGGCTGAAAATTTAGGATTAGATTTATCTGCAGAACAAGGAACTTGCAATATAATACAATCAAAACCTATAAATGTATCGGTAGTGATTTTGCAAGAAAAGGAGGATGAATATACTTCTGAAAAATTACAAACCTTAACAGCTAAATCACAATTAGAAGAAGGTGAACAGGCTTTAGTAATTCATGAAACATTAACATCCCAATCTACTTCTACTTACGAAGAAATACCAATACCTACAGAATTAGCTGAGTCAACACTTATTCCATTCAGTGCAATACCCCAACAGGCACAAGTTCAAACTTCCGATAAGGAAGCATCGCTGCAAGATGAAAGACCGAATGAAGAATGTGCTGATATGAATTTCGAAATAGAAAGAAACACAAAGCAAATATCTGAAGTTTCAACGCAAGAAACATCAGTTGACTTTAAGGAAGATAAACCTGATCTATGTAGAAAAGCAACAATTGAAATAAGTGAAACAACTAAGTTACCACAATCATTTGATATAACAGTAATTGAAAAAGAAGGATATAGACCTGAAGAGATTTTGAATTTCCAGGTTGCTGAGAAATCACTGAACCTTTATGAGTCTGTTTTAGTATCGGATATGGAAACACAGCATTCAGTTAATCCTGAAAATTTGGAATTAATAATGCTTATGGAAAAAGGAACATGCGATATAATCCATTTAAAACCTGTTAGTATATCCGAGATTATTTTACAAGAAAAGGAGGACGAATATTCTACTGAAAAAATTCCGTCTCTTTCTGCTAAACCTCAAATGGAACAAGGAGATGTAGCATTAGTAATTAAAGAAACACTGATCTCTCAGACTACGTCTGATTATGAAGAATCTCTTCTTCCTAAAGAATTAGCTGATTCTGTAATTATTCCATTTAAAGCAGCACCACAGTCATCCCAAATACAAACATCCGACAAGGAAACGATATTACTGGAAGAGAAGCCTAAATGCGAATTTGCAGATTTAGATATTCAGTTGGAAATAAACGCAAAACAAATATCAGAAGTATCAACGCAAGAAACGTCAGTTGATTTCAAAGAAGACAAACCCGATCTTAGCAGAAAAGCCGTTGTCGAAATAAGCGAAACAACAAAGGTACCTCAAACATTTGATATAACAGTAGTTGAAAAGGAGGGTTATAAATTAGAAGATATTTTCGATTTGCAGATAGCTGACACAAAGTTTGATCTGTTCGAGTCAGTTTTGGTTTCCGATACCGAAGCACACTATCCTGTCAAATCCGAGAACTTAGAGATACAACTTTCCACGGAAAGTGGAATTTGCGACATTTTTCAATCGAAACCTGTAACTGTTTCTGAAGTTATTTTACAAGAAAAAGAAGACGAATATATTTCGGAAAAATTGCAATCAATATCAGCTAAATCTCAAATGGAACAAGGTGAACAGGCCTTACTAATAAATGAAACATTAATTTCTCAATCTACTTCTGCTTACGAAGAAATGCCAATTCAAAAAGAATTAGCAGATTTAATTGTTATTCCATTCAGTACAGTACCCCAACTATTGCAAGTTCAAACTTCTGATAAGGAAGCATCGCTGCAAGATGAAAGACCGAACGAAGAATGTGCTGATATGAATTTTGAAATAGAAAGAAACACAAAACAAATATCTGAAGTTTCAACTCAAGAAACATCAGTTGACTTTAAGGAAGATAAACCTGATCTATGTAGAAAAGCAACAATAGAAATAAGTGAAACGATTAAGTTACCACAATCATTTGATATAACGGTAATTGAAAAAGAAGGATATAAACTTGAAGAGATATTGAATTTGCAAGTTGCTGAAAAAACACTGAACCTTCATGAATCTGTTTTAGTATCGGATACTGAAACCCAACATTCAGTTAAACCTGAAAATTTGGAATTAATAATGCCTATGGAAAAAGGAACATACGATATAATAGATTCAAAACCTGTTAGCATATCCGAAGTTATTTTGCAAGAAAAAGAAGATGAATATACTACTGAAAAAATGCTGTCTATTTCTGCAAATGCTCAAATGGAACAAGGAGATCATGCATTAATTGTAAGAGAAACACTTACAACTCAATCCACAACTGATTATCATAAAACATCTCCTCATGAAGAGTTAGCGTCTTCAGAAATTATTCCATTTAATATTGCCCCGCTTTTATCTCAAGTTCAAACTTCTGATAAGGAAAAATTATTAGTTGAAGAAAGACCAATAGAAGAGAGTGCTGGTGTGAATATTGAAGTAGAAAGGAACTCAAAACAAATTTCTGAAGTTTCAACACAAGAGATGCCATCTGAATTCATTGAAGATAAACTAGACTTAAGCAGAAAAGCAACATTAGAAATTAGCGAAGCTGCTAAAGTACCGATTTCCTTTGATATAACGATTGTTGAAAAAGAAGGCTATAAAGATGAAGAAATACTGGATACGCAATTAGCTGAAAGTACATTGAATCTTTACGAATCATTGATCGTATCAGACATTGAATCTATTTATTCAGTCAAACCTGAAAATTTAGAATTAATAATGATAGCTGAGCAAGGAACATGCGACATAGTTCAGTCAAAACCTATAAATGTGTCCGAAGTTATTTCGCAAGATAAAGAGGGTGCTTATTCTTCTGAAAAAATAACTTCTATGATCGCTAATCCTCAAATGGAAAAATGCGATGAAGCGTTAGTCATAAAAGAGATATTAACCTCGCAATCGACAACTAATTATGAGAAAGTCTCTCTTCCTGAAGAATTGGCTGATTCAATAATTATTCCATTTAATCCAGTACCGCAATTATCTCAAGTACATACTTCTGACAAAGAAAAAATATTAATGGAAGATAGTCCAGTTAAAGAATGCGCTAATATGGACATCGAAATAGAAAGAAATACAAAGCAAATATTTGAAATTTCAACCCAGGAAACTTCAACAGAATTCAAAGAAGACAAATCAGATCTTAGCAGAAAAGCTACAGTAGAAATTAACGAAACATCAAAAGTTCCTTTAACATTCGATATTACTGTAATTGAAAAGGAAGGCATTAAACCTGATGATATTTTAGACATACAAACAGCTGAGACTACATTAAATCTTCATGAATCAGTTTTAGTTTCAGATACTGAGGCTCAGTACGCTGTCAAATCTGAAAATTTAGAGTTGGTATATCAACTTGAAAAAGGAAATTATGATTTTATCAAGTCGAAGACTGTCAATGTAACAGAGGTCATCTTGCAAGACAAAGAAGATGAATACTCTTCCGAGGTATTGAAACCTATATCTGCTAAATCTAAAATAGAATATGGTGAGCAACCTTTAGTTATCGAAGAAACGCTAACATCACAGACAACGTCAAATTATGATGTAGTAAAAGCAGCTGAAGCATCTGCAAATCCAGTAGTAATTCCATATAATGCTATTCCACTTACTTCTCGTATTCAAACATCAGACAAAGAAGCGATGTTCGAAGAGGAAAAATCAGCTTTAGAAATTGCCGACATTGGTATTGAATTAGAAATGAATTCTACTCAAACATTAGAAACCTCTAGTCACGATGCATCGGTTGAATTTGAAGGTGATAAACCAGATCTTGGGCAAAGAGCTACTTTATCAATTGGTGAACCTCATAAGATTCCCCTGTCATCTGATGTAACTATAACAGAAAAAGAAAGTTACAATATAGAAGACATAATGAATCCACAGACTGCAAAGCCCACACACAGTTTATTAGAGTCAGTTTTGATAAGCGAAACTGAATCGCAGTATCCTTTAACAGAGGAAAATCTACAACTAACGAGCAATACCGTTACTGGAAATATCGAAATTATTCCTTCAAATATTGCTTCAATGTCTGAAGTTTTAGTACATGAAAAAGAAAAGAACTATATCTCTGAATGTCCATCAATGTCAACAGTTACCCAAAGTCTAAAATCTAACGAACAAGCATTGATAGTTGAAGAAACTATCAGTTCTGTAAGCACCAGTGATTTTGAAGTAAAAGAGACTGAAGTCGATGCTGCTCATGCTACTATGATACCTTTAAAGGCAGTTCCCACAGCTTCAAATGTTGAAGTAAGTGATAAAGAGAATGTGTTGTTAGAAGTCAAACCAACAATGGAATCTGCAGATGTAAATATTGAATGTGAAAAGCATACTAAACAAATATCCTTTATTTCAAGTCAAGATACATTTATTGAATTTAAAGATGATAAGCCTGATCTTAGCCAGACTGCATATGTAGCAATAGAAGAAACTGGAAAGGTGCCATTATCTACTGATATGATGATTATAGAAAAAGAGGGATATAAGATGGACGAATCAATTAGAAAACAAAGAGCAAATCTCAGTTTCAATGCTCAAGAGCATCTAATAGTAAGTGAAGCTGAATCTAATTACTCAATAAGTGAAGATAATCTGGAAATATCGCTTCCTAAAGACAAAGGAAGTATGAATATTATTCCTTCAAACACAATTTCTGTATCACAGATTACAGTTCATGATAAAGAAAATGCTTATGTACCAGAAATGCCAACTTTATTATATATAAAAGGTGAATTTCAGCCAAGTGAATCAGCATTAATTGTTCAAGAAACCTTAATATCAGCAACTACAGGTGATTATAAAGAAAAAGATGTTAATACTGAAATTGCCCAACAAGATTTCGCCCATCTCAATGTAGCTCCTGTTTCTACAGACATACAGGCAAGTGAAAAAGAGAAACTATTTTTGGAAGAATATCCACAAACAGAAGTGGCAGAAATGAATTTGGAAGTTCAAAAACATTCTACGCAAATATCCGAGATTTCAAGTCAAGAAATATCTAAAGATTTTATAGGAAGTAAACCTGATCTCGGACAAGAAGCAAATATTGTTATAAACGAAGCAGGACGAGTTCCTATTTCATCTGATGTTTTTGTGATTGAAAAAGAAGGCATCCCATATAAAGAATTAGCTGATATTCAAAAAGCTAATGCAAATATAAATATTCAAGAACATTTGCTTATTAGCGAAATGGAATTACAGGATTCATTAAATGAAAACTTAGAAATTTCACCAAATAAAGCAAGGGGAATAATGAAAATTATTCCTTCAAATATCGCTTCTGTGTCTGAGGAGATAACACTTCATGAAAAGGAAATGGGATATAATCCTGATATGCCCACTCTATTGACGTTAGAAGGAGAGCTACAGCAAAGTGAACAAGCACTTATTGTACAAGAAACTTTAACATCTGCTGAAACAAATGAATTATCTGAGATGGAAGCACCTTCATATAGAACTGCTCAACAAAATCTTACTTCATTTATTATGGCTCCAGTGTCTTCGGATATTCAAACAAATGAAAAAGAATCAGAAATTAATGCTGAAATTCCCAATCTAGAATTGGCCGAAACTAGTTTAGAAATTCAGAAAAATATTATGGAAATTAGTGAAATATCGAGCCAAGAAACATCTCGTGATTTCGAAGGAGATAAACCTGATCTTGGCCAAAAAGCAGATATAACAATTGGGGAACCTGGAAAAGTTCCTCTTCTATCTTCTGTACTGGTAAGTGAAAAAGAAGGATTAAGTAATATATCGGCAACAGTTGAACAAACTGCTGATGTTAGCATAAGCACACAAGAACATATTTTAGTAAGTGAAACTGAATCTCACTTAGATGCCAATGAAGAAAACGTTAAACTTCCATTATTTACGGCTAAGGGAAATATGGAAGTAATTCCATCAAAAACAGCAACAATATCTCAGGTTGCTGTACACGAAAAGGAAAAAGATTACATACCCGATACACATTCTATTTTCACACTCGAAGGCGAAATGCATCCTGGTGACCAAGCTTTGATTGTTCAGGAAACAATGCCCTCTGCAGATACGAGCAAACTTCAAGATATTGAATTTCATAAAGAAACTGCTAAACCAGATATCGTTTCATGGAGTATAGCACCAGTTTTTTCAGATATTCAGACAAGCGACAAAGAGTCGCAATTTTCAGAAGAAAAGTTAGTAATGGAATCGGCTGATATTAACTTGGAATGTGAAAAACATATGGAAACTTCTGAAATTTCAAGTCATGAAACGTCACGTGATTTTGAAGGTAGCAAACCTGATTTAGGACAAAAAGCAACTATCACAATAGGAGAGCCTGGTAAGGTACCTTTATCTTCTGATGTCATTTTGATCGAAAAAGAAAGTTATAACCCTCAAGAATCCACTGTAGGATACACTGCTGATTCAAATATTGATACTTTTGAACATATTTTCGTTAGTGAAACTGATGCGCGATATTGCGTGAATGAAGAGAGCTTAGAAATTTCTCTTGTAAAAGATACAGGAACTGTAGATATAATTTCGTCAAAAACTGCTTCCATTACTGAGGTCATGCTTCACGAAAAAGAAACAAATTATTCTCCTGAAGCACCTTCTGTGCAAGCTGTAAAAGGAGAACTACATCCAGGAGATCTAGCTTTAATTGTTGAAGAAACTTTAACTTCTACAGTTGCAAAAGATTTTAAGGACGATGATGCACATACTGATATAGCAAATCAAGAATTTGTTCCATTCAATGTGGCACCAATATCAACAGATATTCAGACAAGTGATAAAGAAGCTCAACTTTCAGAAGACAAGCCTAACTTTGAATCAGTAAACATTAATCTTGAATATGAAAAACATTTTATGGAAACATCCGAAATATCAAGTCATGAAACATCACGTGATTTTGAAGGTAGTAAACCGGACCTTGGAATTAAAGCTACTATAACAATAGGAGAAGCT
This sequence comes from Haplophthalmus danicus, assembly GCA_034700045.1. Taxonomy (NCBI): domain Eukaryota; kingdom Metazoa; phylum Arthropoda; class Malacostraca; order Isopoda; family Trichoniscidae; genus Haplophthalmus; species Haplophthalmus danicus. The sequence continues at coordinate 7,267 of JAQGCT010000001.1, read as the reverse complement.
GGAAAAGTTCCTTTGTCCTCTGATATTATGTTGATCGAAAAGGAAAGTTACAAACCACAAGAGTTAATAATTGAAGATGTAGCTGCCACTAGTTTCGATACTCAGGAACATATTCTTATTAGCGAAACTTTATCTTCCATTTATGCAAAAGAATTTAAAAATGAAGACATGCATGCAGAAAACGCTAAACAAGAATTTATATCTTTCAATATGGCACCTGTATCTTCTGATGTTCAAGTAAGCGATAAAGAAGGTCAATTAATGGAAGAAAACCCAGTACTGGAATTGGCCAATATCAACCTTGAATATGAAAAACATATCACTGAAACATCAGAAATTTCTAGCCAAGAAACGTCTCGCGATTTCGAAGGTGACAAACCAGATCTTGGGCAGAAAGCAACAATAACTATAGGAGAACCTGGAAAAGTTCCTTTGTCATCTGACGTATTGTTAATTGAAAAAGAAAGTGAAAAACTGCAAGATAATATTGTTAAAGAAGTTGCATTTTCAAGTTTCGATATTCTGGAACATATATCAATTAGTGAAATTGAGTCACAATATCATGTAAACGAAGAAAAATTAGACATTCCGAGAGATGAAGGTAAAGGAAGCATTGAAATAATTTCATCAAAAGCTGTTACTACATCAGAGGTACTTGTTCACGATAAGGAAGAAGGATTTTCGCCTGATAAACTGTCTACAGAGAAAATAAGCGAAATGTTGCAACCTAGAGAACAGGCACTTATAATAAATGAAACTATGTCTTCTCAAACAGCAGCTGATTTCAAGCAAATTGATATTAGTTCGGCAATTGCTCAACAAGATTATGTTGTGCCTAATATGGTTCCATTAAAATTAGATATTCAGTTGAGCGACAAAGAAAGCAATTTAAACCAACAAATACCTGATTTGGAATCGGCTGATTTGAATTTGGAATTTGAGAAGCATGTAACAGAAACATCTGAAATTTCTAGTCAAGAAATTTCTGTCGATTTTGAAGGAAATAAACCTGACCTTGGGCAAAAACCAAACATAACAATTGGAGAACCTGGAAAACTTCCCATATCTTTAGATATAATGGTAATTGAAAAAGAAGGTTATAAGCCTAAAGAACAAATAGAGGGGCAAATCGCAGATTCAAGCGTTGATTCTCAAGAGCACTTATTAATTAGCGAAATGGATGTTCAATATTCAATAAGCGAAGATATCTTAAAAGTTACACCTGAATTTGGCAAGGGTAATGTTGAAGTTTTTTCTGAAACAGCATTTTCGGTTTTGGAAGTTACTCCTAATGAAAAGGAAAAGGATTATCTTGACCAGTTTTTACCTTCAGCATTGTATCTAACTGAAAATATAGAGCCTGCTGATCAGGCATTAGTTGTTCAAGAAATTGTAACCTCAGCCACGACAATTCAACTTGAAAATGAAATAAGGGAGAAAGAAACTGCTGAATCTCAAGTAATACCATTTAATATTGTACCATTAACATCAGATGTAATTATAAGTGATAAGGAATTAACGTTAATAGAAGAGAAGCCACAATTTGAATGCGCTAATGTTAATTTAGAATTGGAAAAATCTATCTCACAAACATCAGAAATAAAAAGTCATGAAACGTCTATCAATTTTGAAGGAGATAAACCGGATCTTGGTCAAAAGGCCATAATAACAATAGGTGAACCAGGAAGAGTGCCATTATCACAAGATGTAATGGTTGTTGAAAAGGAGGGTACCAAACCAAGTGATATTATAGATGAGCAGAAAGCAGAACCTAAAGTTGATATTTACGATTCGTTATCGATAAGTGAAACAGAATGTCAATATCCTGTTGATGATAAAGACTTATCTGTTCCAGTAGACAAAGTTCAGGTAATGTACGATATTATTTCATCAAAAGCAGCATCTATATCGGAAGTAATGCTTCATGAAAAAGAAGATTTTTACTCTCCAACAAGTTTAACGCCTGAACAAGTAGATAGAGATATTCAACAGAGAGAAGCCTTGGTTATACAAGAAACAACAACATCTGCTAATACCTGTGACTTCTCGAAGGAAAACGTTGAGGAAGTAAAGGCTGTACAGGAACTAATACCCTTTAATGCAATACCATTAACTTCAGATGTTGTGACAAGCGAGAAAGAAAGCTTGCTAATAGACACAAAACCCAAAACAGAAAATGTCGATTTAGAGTTGGAATTAGAAAAACATATCTCAGAAACTTCTGAAATATCTGGAAATGAAATATCAATTGCTTTTGAGGGCAATAAACCAGATCTTGGTATAAAAGCAAATATCTCTATTGGAGAGCCGACCAAAGTTCCAATATCTTCTAATGTTTTCATAATAGAAAAAGAAGAATCAAAAGTACACAGCCCTTTTGAAACACAAAAGGCAGAAAGCGCTCTTAACCTTTTTGATTCAGTTATTGTTAGTGAAACGGAAGCACAACAACATCCTATAGAAGGTGAATGCTTATTCCTGCCTGAAGAAAGTGCTCAAGAAAACTATGAAATAATTCTTTCGAAATCAATTTCTGTTTCAGAAATAACTATACAAGATACTGAAGGAAGATATAGTCCTGAATCAATATCTCAAGAAAAAATTTCTCCTGCAATAGAATTTCCTGAAGAAGCTTTACTTGTTCAGGAAACGATGACAACTTCATCTACATGTGAATTTGAAGACGAACGTGCAGAGAGAGTTACAGCTGAAACTACTCTTATTCCAATTAGTGCATTACCATCTTCCTTAGATGTATATATAAGTGACAGAGAGAGAAATCTCTCAACCGAATCTCCGAAACTAGAATCAGCTGAAGTTGACTTAGAGATAATTAGTAGTATTACTCATACTTCTGAAGTGGCAAGCCAAGAAACATCCGTTGAATTTATTGGTGACAAACCAGACTTAGGAATAAAACCAAATATTGCAATTGAAGAACTTAAAAAAGTTCCGTTGTCTTCTGACGTTGTACTTAGCGATGAAATAAGTTATATGCAGAAAGATGTTTTGCCTGCAGAAGAAACATGTAGTTTAGATATAGTTCCATCAAAAACAGCATCAATTTTGGAAGTGACTTTACATGAAAAAGAAGAAAATTATGAAAGTGAAAGTACAACTAAAGAAGTAGGTGAATCGTTCTATGAAATTGGTACTCATGCTCTTATAATCGAAGAACCTAATACTGCTTCCAGTATTTGTGAGTTAGATGAAATAAAAAGTATCAATGAATTAGCCAACACTTCATTTGTTCCATGTAATGTTGCACCCGTTACATCAGAGGTTTCAAGTCACGAAACTTCAAAAGATCTAAGCATTCCAGATACAGAAATGGAAACAGCAACTTCTAGTTTCACTTCTTTACGTGATTCAATAATAGTAAGCGTGATTGATGCTCATCTGCTTACTAAAGAAGAAAAATTAGGATTAGAGTGTAAATCAGATAAAGGTAAAAAAGAAATTGTAGAGACAGATACATTCTCAGTTTCGGAAGTTATCATACATGATAAAGAAGAAGACCAAGTTTATGAGAAAGCTACAGAAATATCTATTGAAGGTCAAACAATATCTACTGATAAATCTGTAATAGTAGAAGAACCTATTCTTTCACAGCATACTGATAATTTGATTACGGAAGAATCGTTAAGTGATGAAGCAGAAGTCAAAACAATTGTTACACCTTTGGAATTGCCCGGAGTTTTTAGTCCTTCTCTTTATGAACAAGAAGGAACCATCCCTGACACGATTACTAATACCGAAACATCTGATATTAGCTTTAGACCACATTCACATGCACATATTTTACAAACTGAAATTAATATAATTCCAGGGATACTCGAGAAATCTGAACTTGCAGCTGAATCAGGTAGTATAGATTTCGAACCAGCTACTCACGTATCAAGTTCAGAAGAATTACCAATTGAAACAGTTGCAGAAACGATCATACAACATCCCGACCAAAAGCATGCAGTAAAATTGGTCGACACAAACGAAACAGTATTTGTATCTCAGATTCAAACTTTAGATCAAACTGAACCATTTGAACAACTACCAGGTACTATGTTAGAAAAGGCAGCTAGAACCCAACAACCTAAAGCATCCGTAAGTATTGAGGAAGCCGATATTAGAAATTCTGTTTCTTCCATTGAAACCGATAAGATACCAGAACAATATATAGAACCAATACTTACAGAATTAGAACATATAACAACCACCGAAACTAAAACAGACGAAACATTTTCAACTGAGGAGTTACATATAATACAGCCTGATAAAAAGAAGGCAAAACCTATAGTAAAGAAATCAAAATCACTAAAAATTACAGAAACCATTCCTACATCGAAACAAGAAGAAGAAGACATTAACAAATTATCACAAAAACCAACAAAATCATTAAAAGAGATTCACATTTCAGAAAAGACATATGAGCAACCTTCAGAAGAAACAACCGAAATTCATTATGAGATAGATAAAACGGAGGCAAAACTCTTAATGCCAGAGGATATTGAACCAGTTGTAACGTCTCAAACAATAACAGACGAAATATACGAAGATTTTACGGTTACGCATCTCAAAGAAACAGCAAAATACAATATTCCAAAAGCAGATTCATTGCAAATAACAGAGGTTTCATCTGAAATGATTCCAAGCGAATTTAAAGATGTATTTGAAGAAGACAGAGCAATGATATCTGTAATACAAAGGGAATTGCAACGAGCAGATCAAGAAGATGTTTTAGTACTGAGAGCGCCAGAAAAGGATAAAAAAGTAATTGAAATACTTGATGAAAGAGAAAAACCAGAAGAAAAAGTAGAAGTGCCAGAAGATATAACTGTAAAGAAAAAAATTAAGAAAAAGAAACCAGAAGAGCAGAAAGTCGTAATTCAGGAAACAAAAGAAACAATAGAAAAATTAGATATTACCGAAGTAGAAGAAATTTCAAGAGAGCCACTGGTGGAAGAACAGATCGAAGAAGAGAAAACAACAGAAGTTAAATTAAAAAGACCTAAAAAAATAAAACCAGTCGAAGAATCGCAAGATACAGTTTCTTTAGAAATAAAGAAAACCGAAATAACAAAGCCAGAAACATCATTTATTGAAGAAACTATTGGAGAAGTAATAAAAGAGTCCACCATTACCGAGGAAGAAACGGTACAAGAGCAAGTTCCTTTTGTACAGAAGGAAATCGAAGAAACAGAATCCGAAATAACTTTAAAGAAACGACCAAAAAAACAAACGACTAAGGAAGAAACATTGGAAGATATTTCTGTGCATTTAAGTGTGACGGAAGAAAAGATGCCTGAAGTTAGTGAAATAACTGATGCTGAAATACCCCTAGAATCTAAAGAAATAAAAGAAGAAAGCACAACTGAAGTTAGTATTAAAAGAAAACCAAAGAAACAAAAGCCTAAAGAAGAAAGTTTGGAGGACGTTTCAGTGCAAATTAAGATAACAGAAGAGAAGAAACCAGAAATTAGTGATGTAATTGAAGAAATAGAAGAAGCTCCATCAGAACCTAAAGAAATTGAGGAAACTACACCGGAAGTTGGCGTATGGCGAAAGCCAAAGAAACTAAAGCCCAAAAAGGAAACCTTGGAAGATGTTTCCGAAACATTAAAGATAACAGAAGAAATGAAACCAGAAATTAGTGATGCAATTGAAGAAATAGGAGAAGCTCCATCAGAACCTAAAGAAATTGAGGAAACTACACCGGAAGTTGGTGTATGGCGAAAACCAAAGAAACAAAAGCCCAAAAAGGAAACCTTGGAAGATGTTTCAGAAACAATAAAGATAACAGAAGAAAAGAAACCAGAAATTAGTGAAGTAATTGAAGAAATAGAAAAAGTTCCATCGGAGACTAAAGAAATTGAAGAAAGTACAACTGAAGTTAGTATCAAAAGAAAACCAAAGAAACAACAACCTGTAGAAGAAAGTTTAGAGGATGTTTCTGTACAACTTAGAATAACCGAAGAAAAGAAACCAGAAATTAGTGATATAATTGAAAATATAGAAAAAGCTCCATCAGAGCCTAAAGAAATTGACGAAACAACACCAGAAGTTGGTGTATGGCGAAAACCAAAGAAACAAAAGCCCAAAGAAGAAACCTTGGAAGATGTTTCCGAAACAATAAAGATAACCGAAGAGAAGAAATCAGAAATTAGTGAAGTAATTGAAGAAATAGAAAAAGCTCCATCGGAGCCTAAAGAAATTGAAGAAAGTACAACTGAAGTTAGTATCAAAAGAAAACCTAAGAAACAAAAACCTACAGAAGAAAGTTTGGAAGATGTTTCTGTACATCTTAAGATAACAGAAGAGAAAAAAACAGAAATTAGTGAAATAATTGAAGAAGCTTCATCCGAAAATAAAGAAATTGAGGAAGCAACACCGGAAGTTGGTGTATGGCGAAAACCAAAGAAACAAAAACCGAAAGATGAAATCTTGGAAGATATTTCCGAAACAGTAAAGGTAACAGAAGAAAAGAAGCCAGAAATTAGTGAAGTGATTGAAGAAATAGAAAAAGCTCCATCAGAGCCTAAAGAAATTGAAGAAAGTACAACTGAAGTTAGTATCAAAAGGAAACCTAAGAAACAAAAACCTACAGAAGAAAGTTTGGAAGATGTTTCTGTACAACTTAAGATAACAGAAGAGAAGAAACCAGAAATTAGTGACGTTATTGAAGAAATGGAGGAAACTACACCGGAAGTTGGCGTGTGGCGTAAACCCAAGAAACAAAAGTCCAAAGTGGAAACCTTGGAAGATGTTTCAGAAACAATAAAGATAACAGAAGAGAAGAAACCAGAAATTAGCGAAGTGAATGAAGAAACAGAAAAATCTATATCAGAGCTTAAAGTAATTGAAGAACGTACAACTGAAGTTAGTATAAAAAGAAAACCAAAGAAACAAAAGCCTAAGGAAGAAACTTTGGAAGATGTTTCTGTACAACTTAAAATAACAGAAGAGGAGAAACCAGAAATTAGTGAAGTAATTGAAGAAATAGAGAAAGCTCCATCAGAACCTAAAGAAATTGAAGATAGTACAACTGAAATTAGTATCAAAAGAAAACCAAAGAAACAAAAGCCTAAGGAAGAAACTTTAGAAGATGTTTCTGTACAAATTAAGATAACAGAAGAGAAGAAACCAATAATTAGTGAAGTAATTGAAGAAATAGAGAAAGCTCCATCAGAACCTAAAGAAATTGAGGAAACAATACCAGAAGTTGGTATATGGCGAAAACCTAAGAAACAAAAGCCCAAAGAGGAAACGTTGG